>SRPZ01000090.1:0-98402 GCA_018360255.1 Claviceps maximensis
AGATGTAAACGTGGTCCGCCTGCTCTGTGGTATCACCGTATCATCGCATCACCACAGCACCGTGTCCGCAGTCGTACAGCCAGACCAGAGCGCGTCCATGTTCTTAGTGCGATGGCCTGTTGTTTTTGACGTGCAACACTTCCATGCAGCATTCTCCAGCTAAGAGGAGCGAGAGACGTCCTGTTTCACCAAACACCTGAAGTTCCATCTCCTCTGTCGGATCCTGCGACAGACGTGGTCGGAACGCAGCTCAGCACATCATGGAAATCGAGAAGGATCAAATGGTGGTGGCATGGCCGTCGACTCGAGACATGTTGCACACTCCATCGGTAAGCCTGACGACATTCTAGGATTGGAATGGAGTGCGCGCCGCATTTCAAATCACACCTTCGGGTCTCGAAAGTGAAGATAATCAGCCCTTTCCCCCACATTTTACCACCAGTGGTTGCGGGGAGGCGGTATTGCCGCCGTGAGAAGCTTCGAGTACGAGAGGCCAGCAGTTGTGGTTATTCCCTTCATCATTGGAGCATCATGATGAACGAACGACTCGTTATTTTTCTCATGGCAGGCACATCTACATCTCCCGACAGACACAAGACCGTGGTCAGAACCAACCCCACAGCCACCAAGCTTAGGCCTGATGACTCGGGCAACGCAGCCGATCTCTTCTCTTGTCCGATGCTGCTCGTCAGTCGATACGCATGAATCAATGCCGTGCATCCTGAGGTGCGACTGGCGACGTACATATGTATGTACACATGGGGGAAGCTGTGGGAGACTCGGCTAGCAGCCCTCCTTCGGTACGGTATCATCAGTTCGGCGGGCGACTGGTCCGTGTCGTGTGGTTTCGCGTTGCCGTGGGCGCCGCGCACGTGTGTATCACAGCCGTCGTCATGCGACAATCTGGTTCCGCATTGCATATTGCATACAGGCAGGACATGCAGATGAATCCATTTTCGCCCAGGCTGAAATGAACGTGGCTGCACGACCACCATTGGCTCTCGCCCGCAGCCAGACATGGCCCGCCCATGTGTGTACATACAGTGGGTCGTAGGTAATTCCGAAACTTTTTACACCAAAATTGTATGGCGAAATGTTCGGAATTACCTGGAGTCACTGTAAGTGGGTGTGCATTCTGTATGCACAGTCAGTGGGTGGCCAAAGGTTTATTTATCAACATGCATCTCTCTTATCTAGTCGTCCCAACACGTCGTGTCTTGACTGAGAAATACACATCGATGCAATCAACAAGTGCAGGAGTGCAGTGCAGGATGAAATTACCATTACGTCGACGTGATGAGCAATAATGATATTTGATGATAAATTGACCAGCGGGCCAGGCAAGCCCGACCGACTCACAACATGTACACCTGCCCGTAGACCTCTTTGGTCTTGGACACTAAAAATATCTACCAGGATGTAAGTACATACATCTGGCATCCCACGGCATCCCAACTCCATGAAAGCATCCGACAACACATCTCCGAGCAAGAAAAGAGCACTCGAAGTGACTACCTACGCACCCCAGGTGTCGTCGCCGATCCCGCTCATTCTTCACCATCACCAGACCTGCACCGCAGTTGATGACCACCCATCACATGAGATATGTCCATATCCTCTCCAAAGACATAGACCTTCTCGACACACCCAATCCCAATCCCACTTCCACTCTCACCACGCCTTGATCATATAGTTTCTACCCGTAGAACTCAATCAGTCAAACTCAAGGCACGTCGCATATCGTATATATAACATACGGACGGACCTAAAGCCACGTCCAATCCATCCTGCGCTCCCCATTATATCCCCCCGACATGCATGCTCCCTTTCCACGACGCCCCCGTATTCCGTGACCATAACCACCACCACCAACTTTACATGCAAGTCACACGTCACATCTCCTGCGGAATAACCTCCCTTCTCGATGCCCGCAAGACTTATACCTCCGTATCCCACCCCACGCACGCCAGCCTCAAGCACACCCGGTGAGCTGTCAAAAACATAAAGAGGTGGACGCGGAGTCGTGAATCCGCGTTGTCGACAAGTGATCTTCGACACGTTCTGCACGTCTCTCATCAGTACATGATCTGTTTCCGCGACGCAACTTGCCGCCATGCGGCCTCATGTGCAGTGCATAAGGGGCGGGGGATGAATGCATTTTGTTTCGCTATGCGGCTAGATTGTAGATGTTATTATTCCTGTTCTGACTTTCGAAGTATATATATATATATATATATATATGAGGATAGAAAAAAAGTGTGTTCTTTTGGAAAGGAGGCATAAAAAAGTACAGATTCTCATAATGCCTATCGAAATTCAATACAGGGCAGTGCCTACAGACATATGTACTGCGAAATGAGACAGTAAAAAAACAGGTGACCACCCCATCCAACAAAACGATGATCGGCCATGTTGCAAACGCCGTCAATATTGGGTTCCCTTGATAAACTGCGAATGACAGAAGAGCAATGACGCCTGAGCTTTAAAGCCATGTCATTAATGAACATACAAGAAAAAAAAATGAAGAGGAATGCGAGAAAGTTGATTACACGAGCACGCTGAATCTCAGTCAGATTTTGGTTTGTCAGCTCAAATTTCGTTCCACCTTGCCTGCCTCATCGTTGGGTACAAATCTGAAAGCCAGTTTCTCGTATGAAACCGGGTTGTATAGTGCTGGTTCTCCAAACGATTGTGAAATCTATGCGATCTTGATACTCAACGACCAATTGAAAAGACTGAGCAACAGGCCAGCCTCATGCAATGACGTCATTGGGGGTGAGAAACCGAGAATGATGGTGTGGAGTGTTGAGAGTGGTGATTATAGTATTATGCGGCTCGATAATGCGTGCGTCCGCGAATTAGGATTAAAGCGCACTGCATCATCTCATCCATAGTGAGAACTGTGCCGTGGGCGAATAGACAGAAGATATATCCGAACCAAAAAAATAGAATCATCGATTTGTGTGACTTTCAGAACAGCTGCTTCAATCAAGTGCTCAGCTCTGATTGCGGCACATCAGCGCAAGACAAATTACGCCGTCTTCTTTGTCATCTCCGTTCGCTTCTTATCAGCGAGTCTGTCCGTCCGAGGACCTTTGTATTTGGTGCCTAGAATAGAATCCCAAAAGGTGAAAAATGGTTGTGAAAAGTTGGTCTTAATACCCCAGGTTTGGTGGTGAATGTCATGGTATGCGGCGTTGTTCGAGGTGATGAGTTGCAGTGGATCCCAGGGAAACGCGTAACCGCAGTGATCGTCGACGGTTTTGAGGGTAGAAAATGCGAAGAAACAGGTGCCTTGTCGGACAGTCATTCCGGTGAGCTTGAAAGCAATGCCGGCGCCGAGCGTATCCAGCAGAAAACCCTCGAGTGGGTGGTTGTACAATGCACCGTAGGCATACGGAACATAAAGCCGGTGATGTCTGGAGTGGAAGGTAGCTTTTTTTGATGAGCATAGTTAGTTTCTAAATTTGAAAAAATAAAAGAGCAGACAGGATAAAGAAGCAAAATGGGACAAAAGAGCAAAACGAAGTAACAGACACAAGTAGTTATAAAACTTACTATACATCCATCGGTTCATGTGCATCAATCGATGGAGGAAGTATTGCCAAGAGTCGAGAATAAAGACAGCCACGAAGAATTGAAGAGCAGGAACGAGGACGTGGTAGAAAGTTCTTGCCACAGTCATCTCCCATGGCGCAAAGGATGGTCCGGCGGAAGCGGCAGTGGAGAGGAATGGATAATATCCTCCCGCCAAAGCACCGGCCAGCAGAGGATGCGTTGTAGACATGTTCTTGGAAATAGCTGAAGCGTTGAGTCCAAACAAACCGAGCAAATTCGGCAGTGCACGTTGCGCAAGTCGAAGTCTTGTCGCCCAGACGGCAACATCGTAGTCCGCCTTTCCAATAACTTCGGGCGGCTCGGACATGGCCAAAAAGGCTCCGGTAACGACCTGAATGATCTGTTGGATGACGACATCGCGGGCTACCTCAAAACGAGAGGCATGATTTCGTCGCAAAATCTCGTCGGGCGTATGGAGACGATATTGGGGGAACAGGTCGAGAACGTCGATGATGTGGAAAATGAGCGACATGGCCCAATAGACAATAACTGGCGAGACTAGGGATAGCCAAAAATCGGATATCCAGGAGAAGAAATCACCCCGCGATTCAAGAGTGTATGAGGGTAAGGGCGGTAGAGCCGAATCGAAGAGAGACTGGTTTGCCATGGCGAGCAGTGGTAAAGCGTCGTTTGTCACGTTCACCATGGCCCGTAATGGTCTTCCGTCCGCGTGAGCTGTCGTAAGATTTATAATTTTCGAGATGCCTGCGGATGGCACATCAATCGCGTGAAGGATGTTGTGGTCGCAAGGTCGAACAATGAGAGTAGTTGTACCGAAAGATGACGAGAAAAACGAACAGGTGACTTTGGGCTTGAATTGAATTGCGAGCGGGTTCGAGACTCGCGACGCGGTTCTGAACCAAGAAGTGTTAATCAAAGGAGAGTGGGGAGTATCGACAGGGGGTGATGGCGACAGGAAAGCTCCTGATTCAGATGTTTAAATACAGAGAAAGAGGCAAGGCAAAGAGGCAACAGATAAGCCAGGGCGCATATGCAGTTCTCAGACTGGGTTAAATCGGGACAATCGACGGTTGGCAGAGATGGAGATGCAGGATAAAAAGAAACAGGAAGTGACATGGCGGATGAGCAGAGATGCTCAATAAGCGTGGTGACAGGCAATAGGGGACATGGAGGGAGGCAAAGTTGAGGATGTCAGCACTGGACACTGGACACTGGACACTAGGGGCAAACAATGGGGTGCGGGCAGGGCATCTCGACCAAGCAGAGTGGCGGCTTGGGACATGGCATGGCGGATGCAGGCCGGGGGCTGGGCTGGTGCACCGTGCAAGGCTGCAATCAGAAAAGCCCGAGTGCCAGCGTCCACTGGTCGGACCTATAGTGGCGCGGCGGCGCGGCGGCGCGGCAGCACCGGGGTCGTGGCCAGAGACCTGCACACAGCCCAGTACGTGCCCGCGTACCTGACAGGAGCCTAGTCGTCTGCGGTGCGCCCGACAGCCTGGAAGCACCAGCCTGTACACATGTACATACAGTGGGATGACATAAGTTTGTATGTCTACACAATGTACATGTAGAGACACTAGGATTTAACGCCGGTGGCGACTTTGACTCGACGAAATCAATCATGCGAGACCGCGCAAACCCGACGACACGGCATCATGCCTCTCTCTCGGCCTGTCGGCCTGTCCACAAGAGAGCTTGTTATTCTTATTCTTCTCGACGACTTATCACTTGGCTGCTGTAATTCTGGATATTATCTGCTGACTACGTGCCACTGGATTGTTGTGACTTTGTTATTTTTTGCGTGTCGGCCGATAAAAAGTTGACAATCACTTGCTGTGGCTGCTCTGGGACACGCGGCAACTGCAATGTCATTCATGCGTTTTGTCGAAAGATCAGCTCACCTGGATTCCAAGGACCTGTCACCGTCTGAAAGCAGGCATTCAGAGACCTTTATGACACTCGATACTTACTTATATGTGCATCTCGCAAGCAAAGGATAATCAATTTGCATGTTGGCAGATCGATCCCAAACTAGATCCATACCTTTTCTTAGAGTTAATGCTTATGCACAAGCCACAAGTACAAGCAAACGATTCCCCAACCCTACAGGATGTGTTGGTTCTGCTTTTCGTCGGGCAAGTGTCGGGCTGGTCGGGCTGGTCGGGTTAGTCGAGCTGGCCAAGGAGGGACGAGCGAGGGATGAGAGGATGAGGGGCAGCATTTTCCGCAAGGCGGAGGGGGAAAAAAAAAAAAAAAAAATCCAACCCCACTGCCCGCCCCTACCAGCCACACAGAGACTAGACCCCTCCTTGCGGGGCCACTTTCCACTCACATTCTTCCAGTGTCCTCCACTTTGCTTCAGATTCCATTTTACGATTCTTCTTGTCCTTCTGCCTCATCATCTACCCTCCTCAGCCGACTTATTTCCAATCCAGGCCGTCATCATGATTATCTATAAGGTATGTGGTTAGACCATATCTCATACGCCATGAACTTTCTGTTTCCCACAATCTCCAAAGACCTGAAGCCAGGCTTCGCTAATACACGGCGAATTCCTTGACACTTGCTTGGTGTCAGCCGCATTAAGTTATACTAACCGCGCAATTCCTACAGGACATCCTCACCGATGACGAGATCATCTCCGACTCGTTTGACCTCACCGAGGTTGATGGCATTGTCTACGAGGCTGATTGTGCCATGATCACAGAGGAGGCTGTCCAAGTCAGTACGTCAACCGAATTTTCCACCAACGCTGTTCCCGCAACCTTTCTTTTTTCTTGAACAAAACACACACACATGTATACCCGTTATTCCAAAGAAAGGGCTCTTGACGACACTTTCGTATCCTTGGGGCCAAATTCTCCGCGTCATACTTTTTTACGTTCAGCGTATTAGCCAAATCATGCTAAAGCAACGCTCACTAACCTGAATCCAGACACCGGTGCCAATGCCTCCGCCGAAGGAGATGAAGAGGATGGACCTGAGGACCAGGCCGTCAAGGTCAACAACATCATTCACTCTTTCCGTCTTCAGAGCACTTCCTTTGACAAGAAGGGCTACCTCGCCTACCTGAAAGGTATGTTGTTTGATTGATCTGTATTGCAAAGAGAAGAGAAGAGAGAAAGAGAAAAGAGAACAAAGTAAAAATTTGAAAAAGGGTTTGGGGGTGTCAAAAGGAAAACAGAAAAAAAGAAAAAAAGAAATCATACTCTGTTTCACATCATGAACGCCACACAGTCGCCTATCGCTTACGATATACTCTTTCTTAGGTTACATGAAGGCCGTCAAAGCTGCCATGCAGGAGCGCGGCGCCTCCGCCGAAGATATCACTGCCTTCGAGAAGGGTGCACAGAAATACGTCAAGGAGAAACTTCTGCCCAACTTCAAGGACTTCGAGTTCTACACCGGCGAGTCCATGAACCCCGATGGCCTGTACGTACCTACTCATTAGCCTTTGGCTGCGTGCCCACACCACAAACCTCTGGAACAGCGCTTGAGAAAGCCTGCGATTTTTAATATTTTTTCTTGCGCTTGTCTCATTCTTGCTAACTGCTCTTTCTGTCCAGTGTCGTCCTTCTCAACTACCGTGAGGATGGATCTACCCCCTACGTCATTGTCTGGAAGCATGGCTGCAAGGAAATGAAGGTGTAAAGCGTTCCGATTTTCTGATAATATTCATTTGCATATGATAATTCCGATGTACGAGGGCTACAATTGAGAAAAATTCCAAAAGCTAGTGTAGTGCGTCGTCAGCCACGCGCTTGGCGTACACTTGGGCGACGAAAAGTAGCTTCATAAATTCAAGAATTGCCATGAATTGAAAAGGACTGGGACCCGTTTCTACGTGTATGTGACTTTAGTGTGAACAAGCAATTGACGTTGTGGTCCACGAGTTTTCGAAATATGCATGGTTCGCACTGACGATGATGACCATCGACTCGAATTTGTCCTTTCTACGAACATGCTATTTTTCCAATCATGTAAGAAACAACAAAAACAACAGCAACAACAGCAACAACAACAACAACAACAACGCCACTATGTTAATGCTAGGCTGTGTCCGTCTACAAAAAATGCAAGGACTAAAGAAGAAGAACAAGAAGAAGTAGAAGAAGAAGAAAACGCAGGATTCAAAATCCCGGGCAATACAGTAGGAGTGTTCCGGGGGGGAAATCAAAACGCCGGTCTCGTACCCATGGGAACGGGAGGTGGAGGTGATCCATCTTGGTGAGCTGCTGGCGCCGGAATCGCAAGGCCAGGCTTCTTCTTGGGAGGTGGCGGCGGCGGCGGCTTCTTTTTCCCAGCAAGTCCCGAAAGCATAGCTGAGCTCTGTTCCAATGAGGGGGAGGCACGAGGGGAGGACTCTGCGCCTGTATAGGCACTGTTGACCTTGTCCACTAGACCATATTTTTGATTGAGATTATTGGCCGTTTTGACACCAGAGGCAACTTGTTCTCCGTGGCGCTGTCGGAAGTTATTGGCCGTAGACGCAGCTGCCTTGGCATCGGAAAAGGAGACAGACGATGGGTTCTTGTGAAAATTGGCGGCTGTCTTGAGGGCAGCCTGCTTTTGTGCCCATGTTGTGCCTTGAGAAGGAGATTCCTGAGTAGGTGGGGCTGGCGAGGGACTTTGATTTTTGGAAAATCGACCCTGAAGCTCATTGACTTGTACACCCCATCTTCCAAGCCCACTTCCGGACACAGCTGAAGGTTGCGGTGCTGATGTTGGTGTTGCTACTGAAGGAAGGGGAGGAGGGCTTGGGGAGCCTGTGGCTGCTCCACGACCTATTCCCAATGCTGGCACCGAGACACCCGCCAAGCCGAGTCTACCAATAGAGGCTTCGTTCAGGAGACCATGAGTCTTTCCATCCCGAGCTGGTGAGCTTGTAGCGCCTCTTGGTGGCAATCTAGGAGGCAGGCTAGGTGGACCAACAGCCGCCTTGGATGCAGGAATCGTCCCTGAAGTCTCGCTGTACGAGGAAGAACTCCTGCCATCAGCACCATCTCGTCTCGCCGGAGGCTTAGGCAGATGTTGAGTTGATAGGCCCGTGGTATTTGCGCGGTACGGTAGTGCAGGTCGCCGTGGCTGCTCTTCCTCATGGGATGTTGCCGGATGCGACGCCTCGATGACGTGTAATCCTGTGCTTTGTCTCGCTGACAGCTCGGTAGAATCACCTCTTGAATAATTCGAACTGGAAGGACTTGAAATGGCAGAGTGCTTCGCCGGAACGGAAGGAGGAGCCGCTGGCGCCAATCCAGGATCGATGCGTCTGGGTGGCGGGGCGAAGGAGGCTGGATCTTTGAGATCCGACAGCGGACGAGCAACATGGTTCGAGGAATTTAAAGATGAATCTTTGTTGCGACCCATGAGACCAGACTGAGACGGAGAGAAAGAGAGAGAGAGAGAGGACGTTAGTAGTGAACAACTTGTCATTGAGCGGCGCGATGTTCTGTGGATGGCGAGGAATCTAGTTTCTGAGGCAGGAAAGTCGAACAGGAAAGTGGAAAAACGACATGTTCGCGGAATTGACGTACAACGGAGCCTCTGAGGGAGGTACCCGATTTCTCGGGATGCCAGCCATTTTTCATGACATCCTTGAAGCCAGACATATTGTTGGTGAGATGGCCGGACGCAGGTCTGCTCAACGCAATATGAAGGAGTTATGGCTGGGTGGCTGAGGCTGGAAGGACGTTGACTTCTGCCGCGGCATCTCACACTTGGATATTGAAAAGGACAGACAATTCGCAAGGAGAGACAGTTTGGGTAGAAAGACGAAGCCTCGGCGGCAAATCGCGCAAGAGGATGGCTCAAAAATATGACATTTGTCGAACAGAGATAGGAGTAAGACAGACTCAAAGTCGGTCTGGCAGGAGCGAGGTGGATCGTGAGTGGTGCGAGGTGCGATGCGGGGTGACGTAAACCGTTGATCTGAACGTGGGGCCAGTTGCGACCGGGAAGGAGGCCGCATCACGGAATTGGACTGAAGGAATCGGGGATTTGGGAAGAAAACGTGACAAGCCCAAGCTGCAAAGGGAGAAAAGAAAATCACCCGTTCTCGTTGGCTGGCCTCACGATGGCATGCGCCCGTTCTGAGCCGCCCACTCCAGGTTCTTCTTGATTGTCAGTCCCTCGTGAGGGGAGCACGCGGTGCATGTCGCAAATACGCGTCCAAGCCGCGTGGTCACGAGCAATTGAAAAACAGTCACCAACTCATCATGACTACGCCGAATGAGTCCGACTATGACCTCTTGACCGAGCATTTCGGATACCCGCCAGTGGTAAGCATAAAAAATGAGAGGAAAGATTTGTTAAAAAAGAACATTCATTCGTTTTTCTAACCATTACCACCACCTCAGTCACTCCTCGACGACATCATCAACACCGTCAATGTTCTCGCCGACCGCGCTCTCGATTCCGTCGAACGCGTGCTCCTGTCTCTTCCCCCCTCTAAGCTCGGGTTCAAAGCACCTAAGACGAAAGATGCTACCAGCAACAGCGGCGACGGCGACGGCAAGACCCCAGCATCCCCCGAAGAAGCAGCCAAGCGCGAAATCGAAAACGGCACCCACCAGCTGGAAACGCTTCTCAACGCGGCGATTGACAAGAACTTTGACATCTTCGAGCTCTATACCATGAACAACATATTGACGATTGATAAGAAAACCCAGCCATTCATCAAATTATCGCACTACGAGGGCCTGGATCTGTCCAAGCATCCGGACAGGCCGACAATGGGGAGCATCACGCAGCTGAGACGACGACTACACGCCAGCCAAAAGCTGCACGTAGCGCTCGAGGCGGAAAGATCGAAAAACGATATGCTCTTAAGGAAACTGAACGAGATACTACATGTTCCGGCGGCCGCGAATGGGGGCGCAGAAGGCGATGTGAAGAAAGAATCCGAAGAGGGCAATGCAAACGAGGAGGGTAAGCATTCTGGGAATGTATTAGGTTTTCTGCGTGATAAGGGAACGCTGGAACAAGGTGGAACGGATAAGCCCATTACCACGACGGCCGAGTTTACGCTCTCTCAGCTGCAGTCTCTACGGTCGTTGTCTTTGTCTCTGACAGCCCTCCTTCCTCAGCTACGCTCCCTGGACAGCAATGAAAGTAACACAGAGGGATCTGACGCTGGTTCTGGCGCCAAATCTACTTGGCGCCGCGACCGGTCACAGTACATCGAGAGCGCGTCGAGAAAATACCTCGAACGATCCGTTGGCCTGGAACTAGGACCGCAGGGCGAGGTGCGCGATGGAGAGTGGCAGGGCGGTGGTCCATCCGCGACCAAGAGCGAGGTGGAAAGCTTGGAAAATGTATCCTCCATCTTGGGGAGTAGAGCTGCAGCAGAGACGGGCGAGACGGGCGACGACGATGAGATGAATGGGGATGACGACGCCATGGACCAGTCATGAATTTTTCTCCATTTTTCTTTCACTATATATATGTTGTGGTAGCTCCTCACGTGGTCAGCAGAGTACTACAATCCCAGGAGAATAACGACGCCTGGATAGAACCAGTGTGCTTCAGACGGAGGCCATTTGCCATTTGCAAGCATGAATCATCATGCACGGTACAGTCTGAAAATCAAATAAATGGTCAAGCAGAAGTTCAAGAAAGGAATAACATCAAAATCGAACAAAAGCAACTCTCAACGGTCGAGGCGTGGAGACGTCACAGCGACATGAACTTGGGTAGCCATTCCGCGTTGCAAGTTAATGTATCGCATCACTTCGCATCGCAAGACACGGCGCGAATAGCCTCTGTTCTTCATCATCTAGTCTTACTTTTCTTGCACTTTTCCGCTTTCCTCTCCTGCTCGTCCTCGTGCTCCTCGTTTCTCTCAGACAGCTTAATTATTTTTGCCACGTGATTCAATAACAAACTTGGTAGTCTCGTATTTTTCTTGGCCAAGTCAGTGAAATAACAACTCATTATTCTCGCATTCTATCTATTTTTGCTCCTCTCTATACTCAGCCTAGTCGGCTGTTTTTCTCTTCTATCCCAGAATGCTGCCTCCTCTGCATGGAATGGACTATATGGTTGGGATTTTTCTAATTCTGTTAATATTACATGTAGATCAATGCACAGTCAGCTGATCATGATAACCCAGCCTCCGCCTTCATTCAGCTTTCATCAATAGCCTCTCCAACTCGGGCGGCACGATGTTCCAATCGACCAGTGAGTTCTCCATGGCCATGAACCAGAAATGATGTTTCCAATATCGCGCTTCGCGCTCCTGGTCGACGATTCCCTCCTCGGCACTACTGCTTATTTTGTAATTGAGGACGGTGCGGACGACCTCTCTGGCGTCGGCGAGGGCTGCCTGTGAGCTGTAGGCGGTGGCGTTGCTGCTATTGCTATTCGCGTTGTCGTAGCCGTGGTGGTGGACGTGGAGGAGCGCTTTCAGGAGGTCGTTCAGACAGGGTAGGGAGGTGACTGGTCGTCCGGCGTTGGCGAGTTGGTTGAAGAGGTCCATGGCGGCGGGGACATCTCCTATAAAGGCGTAGGCGCTCATGACGCGCTCCCAAAGTGTTCGATCGCCCTGCCGGATGTTGTGGAGTTGGTGCTTTTCGAGGAGAGCGCGAATCTCTGCCCCTGTGTTGGCGGGTAAGGGGTCGCGCGACAGAGCGCGCTCGATCAGGATCGTGACTGTTTGCGACGTGCCAGAGAAGCCATCCGCGCGCATGTACTTCTGCACGGCGGAGACGGCCGCGTCGGCACCGCCAAAGGGGAGTGACGATACCGCGAAGAGCATCTTGCCGTATGTCTCGCGGTTTGGCTTTAGTCCGGCGGCCCGCATGTCGGACAGAATCTGCTCGACAGCTTGAACCTGTTCGGCGGCCGTTGTGCCCTCCAAGCCTCCCAATAACTTCTCCAAGATGATGGTGAATGTCGCGGCGTCTGGCTCCACGCCCTGCGCCTGCATATTCTGGAGCAGCGCATCAACCCCCTCGGTACCAATGGAGCTGGTAGACCGGAAGCTTTCCTTCAGGAGAATGTTATAGGTACGAACATTGGGCTCGATGGCTTCGCGGCCGGCCCACGCGAGAACTTCGTTGGCCGCCTGGCGGTCGACGTTAATGAGGCCTTTCAGGGCGGCATTGACAACTTCAATGGTCGGCTGAACGGCTATCGACGCCGCACTTTCTGCGTCGCCAGTATTTGCCACAGCCTTCGCCCATAGTCCTTGCATTTCGGCGAGGGCGTGAATGCCCGCCTGTGGCTTTCCGGCTTCAATAAGCCCCGAGATTCGTGCGGTCCAGATGTAGACGTCAAGCTTGATTCCAGAATCAACGAGTTTCTGCCATAGAGCTTCGATGCGTGGCCAGTCCTTGCGTATCTTCCATCCGTGTATCATGTTGGTATATGTGCGCACGGTGGGCTGGACTTGGAGTTGCTGCATAAGCTCAAGTACCTCCTGGAGCTTGTAAGGCCGCTGCATTGCACACCAGACAAAGACCCAGTAGTCGAGTAAGTCGCGGTTCAGGCGCAAGTGATCGGCCAAATCAGGGCGCTTGGCCAGCTCGTCTTTCAGTTCCTGCCATACGGAGCCGATGGCACCGGCGATCCGGGTGCTATACGCAGCGCGGGCTAGCTTGTGAATCCTGCTCAGAAAATCATCCAGGCTCTGGGAATGGGAAGAAGACCTATTTTGATCAACGTTGCGCCAGGTCGAATCCTCGGAGAAAAGCAGTTTGGTGACACGGGGCCACTGGGCAACCACGTACGACTGGACCTCTGATACTTTGGCGGCGGGGTACCGAATACTGGTAGCAAAGATGTCCTCAATGTATGATTCGTCTGCGGGTTGATGCTCCAGTGCAACGGAGACGAGGTTCAGCAAAGGTGCTGCCTCGATGCGCGGAATGTCTCTGGCCCGCCGAACGTCCGAGAGGACTGCCAAGGTTGCCAACAGACCCGGGATGAGTTCGGTGGCCTGCTCCAGCCGAAATTGGACGAAGATGCTTGTCAACGCTCGTGTTGTCGCCGAAAATGAGACGGAACCTTGCTTCGAAGGGCGCCCCCCTTTCTTGTAGAAGGAAGATGCATTCGTGATATCGTCTATGATCTCATCCACAGCAGGCAGCACGAATTGATAGAGGGGATCCTCACCAGGTTGATGCACCTGGCTCGGCCGCATCAATTGCGATAAGTGCTTCCACATAACCACTAGTTCGTCAACTAGGGCTTGTCGGTCGGGGTATGAAAGTTTCCTGGTAATCAGGATATGACAGATATTCAGGACAAGCTGATTCCGCAAATCGAGATCCCATTTCCCTATTGTGCCAAGCATATTGGAGAGAGTCAGGCTAGTGCCAGGAACACCCTCATGTGCCACCGCATTACATATATCTGCCAAGAATACGGAAGTCGACAAATACACATGTTTTGGCATACAGCATCGAAGCTCCTTAATGTGAGGCCAGACATTTTTCTCAAAGAAGCGCAGTTTCTCTCCAGGCTGCAAATCCATATCTGATATTTTCTTCATCTTGGTCGCGATTTCCCACTCGCTCAAAGCAGATGCAGCAATGCCTTGGGCATGGTCCGTAGTCGAGCACCCGTTGGCAGATCCTTCGACGGAAGCAGAAGCAGCCGGGTCATTGCCTGAAGCGACGGATCGCTGCACCACATCATTGAATAATGCCACGGCCGAGCTCTGTCCCATATGATTTTTGTTCGGCCTCCTGAACGGGGCAACGTTGGCCGGGTTGTGAGCAGACGGAAATGATCTTTTGTAGGAACCGCGGTGCGTCCTCTGTTGCGCGTCTGTCATGTCTCGTCCGAAAGCCGCCGAGTCGTCGTCGGTCGCGGGCGATGAGAACCAGGCCACGGTTCCGTTTCGATTCGTCGGCGACACGACCAGCCGCATGCGCGAAGCGGCGCATCTCGAACAGACGGTCCTGGACGCGTACATGGTATCACGTTTTGGGGTTTATGGAAGCTCCTTTTCCCCAGCTAGCAGACATTTTTTTTTTTTCGTTCGAGGTGGAGTCTGGGGAAGCCTCGATGTGCCTGGTAGGTAGTTGGCGCTGAGGTGGGTGTGAAGTTCTCTCAGCCAATCAGCGTGTGCCGCAATGGTCAGGGGTCAAAGCCATCTGAGGCTGCTCAGCTGACAATCATCCTTACTTGGTTTGAACATTGAAGACATCAATTGAATCACAGTTATCCTTCTTTCACCTGCCGAATAATCTTCGCGGGGAAAGAAAATCCGTGCTCACTCGGGTCATTATCAACATCATCTCTTAGGTAAGACTCAACATGCTATCAACAACAACCTCTCCAGCCGAGAGTCAGCAGGACCTTATATAGACGGGTCGAATTTGCCATCAATAGCCTCAATCCTTTCCACGCTCTTCTTATATCCCGGCTCGGCCTGCAAAAGCTGCACATATTGCGCCACCTTCGGAAACTCATTCTTCCACGAGCCGCCCTCCCAGGAGCTGAGGCCGTCGAACCGCGCAGCGCCCGCAATTAGCGGGAAGCTCATGAGAATATCCGCCGCGCTGAGCACTTTCCCACAGAGATATTTGCCGCTTGAAGTGGCGAGCTGCTCGTTGATAAAGGCCAAGTGCTTCCTGACGTTTGGGGCCACGAACATGGCGACGATGCGGTTGGCAATAATGGATGTAATGGGACGGACAAGCAAGGGCACTTGAGGAGACTTGAGGCCTGGAGTGAAGACAAACATTAGCCTTTGCGACTCACCTTGTTTATCTCCTCCGCATATTGACTACTTCTGAAAGACATTTGTATCCGCCATGTTTCGAAGCGTGCGAAGAAATCACCCAGGTGTGAAGGAGCGCTGAAGGCTGTCGAACCTGAAGGAGAGAGAGACCAGAAAGGAGGGGAGACTTACGCGACACCACCAACGCAAAAACCAAATACGGCATCAAGCTTCCCTCGGCATAATGCATATAATAGGCATACCGCAACCACTCCTCCGTCTCTCCACCCATGGTATTCTCCCTCCCCTCGCGCCACTGCGTTGGGATCAACTTTTGCCCTGCGGGAACATGATCCACCAGGTACTGCGTCATGAAACCACTTTCCGCCAAGACAATGGGCTTGTCGTCATCTCGACCGCTGCCAGGCGGAGGCGTGATGGAAATGACGGGCGACTTGCCCAGAGGGTGGATTTTCTCGAGCTCAGGCGGCGCAAGGAGGGTTTCTTTATCACGGTGAAAGACTTCGATTTCGTAGGGAACTTGGAGTTCTTCGAGAAGCCACACGATGCGTTGGGAGCGCGAATGATTCAGCCTGGCGTCGTCACGAAAGGAGGAAGACTTTTTAGCATTTGATTCTAATCTGCGCGTTCGCTTGCATTCAAGCAGAGAGAAAAAAAAGGCCGAACGTACCAGTATAGCTTGATCTTGGGCAGTCCGTCGACAGACATGATGAATGATTAGGTCTACTTAACAAGACTCCGTGTTCGAGCGCTTTTCCCTCTCGTCATGCAACTGAGTCGAGGTTCTAATTGCGATTCTTTTTTTGGGTGGGGTTTTTTTTTTTTTTTGCCGAACCTCAGTCAATGGGGGAACAAGGGGATGAATAATGAACAATGATGAACCCAAGAGATGAACGTTACTTCGGCAGATTAAACTTTTCCGAGGACTTGAGTCGACTATAGTACCTACCACACAATGAAGATGAACCTTAAACGTTGTCCGTGTCCGCCTCCACTATTTAACTTTCCCGCCCATCCGAACCGATCGTGGGCAGGTCTGGAGGAAGGGGGGGGAAAGGGCATTGACAATTCAAAGACATGCCTCGGTTCACATTCAGACCGGGTTAGACCACGCACTAAACGTGCCACGGCCCTGCAGAGTGCAGACATCTGAAATCGTCTGAAATGGAACCCTGGCCGGGGCACGGGAAATTTTTTTTGGCAAGTTGATCGACCTCTGTGCTATGAGCCACGGACGCAGATGAGTGTTCGGCCGTGCAAGTCTCGTGTAAGAGCGTCTGATTGGGTCGCACACACGCAACGCTGGCACAGCTCATACCGTCTGGGTCCTTGTCTGGCACATGTGGATCTATGGGTGAGTGGATGGCTGGGCTGATGACTGATGACGACATACATGCCGTGGCCGAGGCGAACCGAGTGTCAGATGGCAGTCAGCTTCATTCGACCACTACCAGCCTCTGTTCTTCTTTGCTCAACCAATCAAGACCCGCATGTTCCCTGCTATGAAGGTGTGGTGCCTGGTGGTGCAACAATAGTAACTGCAACTGCAACCAACTGCAACGGCAATTGCAATTGCAACAGTGTCTACAACGTTCAGTCAAGAACACTTGGCCAACAACAAAGCATCATGGCACGCGACCGCGACTCCGCGCCCACCGCTGTCATCCCATCCACTCTTGTCTCGACATGGAATCAATTCGCATCAACCAGACTCCATTTTGCGTCCAACTATCTTCGCTGAAATACAACAGACCCAAAAAGGGAAAGGGGAAAAAAAATATTTAGCTGCGCGGTAGAATTATTGGACAGAAAAGAGCACTTCCCACGTAAGCCGCTACAAGTATTTCGAACGCCGCGCTTGCATTCATGTACCACCTCCTCCGCCCATCCGCATTCGACAGGAATCGACACAACTACATCCTTGTAATCAAGAATAATGTCAACCTCGTCGTCTGGGTTTGGTGGAATTGCGCCCGGTTGCTTCTGTCTGCGCTTCACGCTTCTTGGTTTGCTTTCGCGCCCTTGGTGGTGGTGGTGGGTTTGAATGCAAATGTCCTAGTTCATCTAGAGCCATTGTGTTCTCCCACCGTAAACAGCGACAAGTTGACGTCTCTGGAGTTTTTTCCCGTATGCGTGAACTGACGCGCTTTGTCGCATGCTCGTCCTTGTTGTCCTCGCCCTCGACACCGCCACCGTCAACACCGCTGAGGTATGCTTTTCTGTTTTGCATATGCTTGACAATCCTGTCCTTATAATTCGTGAGTTCTTTGCGTAGCTTCAATTCATTGCATCCTCGAGGGTCCAGCCACTTAATCAATGCCGTTACGTCCTCGGGTTCTGAGATGTAACCCCACTGTCTTGCGGTAAAGACACTGGTGCCATTTTCTTCCTTTGCCTTGCGCTCAGACACGTTCATTTGAAACTTGGCCTTGTACTCCATCTGTGCATCCGGAGGGCCATCAATATAACCCTCTCTTTCCATGTCGTCAGGCCCTTGAACCCAGATGCATCCATTGGCATACTCAGCTGATGCCGTTGAGCTTGTTGGAAGACCTCCATAAGGCATACCGTTTCTCTCGAACCAGTAGTAACGGTTCCAGAACCGGTCTTTGCCCAAAACTCGCGTTCGAGGACAATCAGCCTCGCGCAAATCATTCTCGATAACAGCTACCTCGTCCTCGCAATTCTTGATAATGTCTTCCTTCTTTTGAATATCTTTCAGGATTTTGTTGTATTGCTTTTGTTGTTGTGGTGTTAATTTGACCGTCTCCTGTGGGGTATTTTTGACCTGACCCTTGTGCTTCTCCTTTTCTTTGATCCTACGTTCTCTTTCGGCGTCGGCCTCCTTCTTTTTCGTCTTCTCCAATGGTGGACGGCCGCGTCGCTTGCCCTTTGCTTGGTACCCTTCTTTATTGGCACCTTCATTTCCATCTTCTTTCTCAATATGAGATGCATCAGCGTTTGTCATCTTCGTGTCGTCATCTTCTTTCGAAACACTCATATCAAAATCGTCGGAGGGTTCTGGGTCAGGAACCAATTCTCTGCGCTGCTCATGGAGCTGACGGACTTCCTCCATGCTGTTTTCACATGAATCATAATCTGTTAGCCTACAGCATGGTAGCTCAAAAGTCCTTTGCATAAGCCTCTTCAGGTTCTGGATTGACTTACGCCTGTTTTTTCTGTCTTTGCCACTCGATTCTGTCTTTGCGGTATTTTGTCATTGTCTCACTGCAATCTTCCATATAACCGCGCACGGCCTTGGTTTGCATCGTCAGAAGACAGATAATTTGTAGCACCATGACTCGGTGATTTACATCGAGCTTAGCATAATTCTGCTGCACAACCGCTTGTGTAGGTTCCATGTCTGGCGGCACCAGCTGTGCTAGCAGTTCCTCACAGGCGTCTTTATGTCGGGCGTCTTTGGATAGCTGATGCAGTAAGCCGACAATGATTCGTTCCCATCCGCCATGGCTAAAGTCGCGCTTCCGTAGGTGATCTATCCAATCAAACTCCCTCATCAACTCTTCGGCGCGAGTGCGAGATTCTTGTTCTTGCCGTATCTCTTCCTCCTCGGCTGCGGCTGCCTCGGCTGCGAGTCTTTCAGCTTCCAATTTAGCGAGGCTAGAACGTGTGGCGCGGCCTTTTGGCTTCTCTTCTGGCTCGGGAGTCTGCATCTCAGCGTCATCGTCCTCTTCGTCCTCTTCGTCCTGATCATCATCATCTTCGTCGCTCTCATCGTCTTCCAGGTCGGGTAGTGTGATCCGGACCTTGCCTCCTTCCTTTTCTGAATCAACCAAGATCTTCAAGACCGAACAGTGAATTTCGTCAAATAGTTGGACCGGGGTCGTCCCTGAAGCCACGATCATCGCCTCGACAAAATCGTCAAACGTGAAGGAGTCGAGTTGAAATATTTCACAATACACATTTAATGTATCCCATGTTTCTAGAAACGCACCGACTGTGGCCATGTTGATTTTGTCCTGAAACGGTTGAAACTCATCAATATCAAGCTCATGCGCAAACTTCATTGGCGGATCCCGACACAAAAATTTCAGTCTAGGTCGAAGACTGCCTTCCTTCGGCGGTAAAGCCAAATCTTCAATTGGATACTTGGGAGGCGGAGTGGGCGGGAGCGAAGGCAGTGGTGGAGTGAGTTGTCGTACTTGCTGTTCGTGCTGTTCCGTTCCATTGATACCACTCACAGACTCAGCAAGGTACCATTTGGGGGCCTTGGAAACAGGTTGGCTATGCTTCGCTTTGTGGCTCTTGGCAGCTGGTTTCAGTTCCGGTAGGCGCACTGGGCCAACTTGTGCGTGGCCGTTTATTTCGTGTCCAGTGTATTTCTTCTGGGCCTGAAGCTGTTTACGCTCCAGGAGCTTCATATCGTACCGGAGGTGAGGCGGAACTCTGGTGTCAATATGGTACATATTTGCGTAGTCGTGTTTCACCAGCCATGGCGCCCCTGTCCAAGCTTCTCTTATAACAGTCTTTTTGATAAAAGAACGTAGCATAGCCTTAGTAAAAACGCCTCGATCACGGCAAATGTGTTCATCCGTGACAATTGTCTCCTCATCAGGATCCTTAATGTTGACAAGATAACGAGTGACAGGCAAGGTGCGAGAGCCATCGGGCAATATCCTGGGACCGAACGTTGTCTTGTCTCGCACTAGACCGTGTATCCGATCTCCTCCGTTTATTGTCACTGTTACCTCTTCACCTGGGTAATAATCATGTCTGAATTCATCAAAGATGAGATCGACAAGATTATCTAAACGGGAGACGGTTTGAAATTGAACTTTGCGCAATATGGGGCCTTTCAGAGCCTCTGGGAAAGTGGCCTCAACTTCGCGACCACCAGTAAGCTGCGCCGAGCCGTGAATATTTAGTACCGGTATTTTTTTTTATGATAAAAAAAAACATGTGGGGTATAGGGAATAGGACTCAAGAAAACGAACCTCACTATTGAAGGCCTCAAAGAACGTGAGACCCGAGTGACCGGTTATTTGGTCATTAAATCGTCGCTGTAGTACAGTTTGTCAATGCCAAGCTAGGGGGGGGGGGGGGGGTGCCAAAGGCTGTAGTGCATCAGTTTACCTGCTTATAGAAATCCATTCTAACGATAGAGAAAACAAACCACGGTATCAGCTACAAACGTTTGAAGAGGTGTTCTTTGTGAAAACGCGCTTTTTTGAGATTTCGAGGGGTATTTTTTATGTTTCAAGGCATGGCTTACCGATTCAAATAGTCTTCATAATTGACGAATACCTCCCCAGTTTGTGGTATATGCCAAACCTGTGGATGCGTCTTAGATGAAATCAAATCAAAATGGAAAGAGCAATCTCTCTTGAGAAAAAAGTCGGATCGAGTTTTAGGCTTGTTCTGCGCCCAATCAACGTACCTCGGTGTTCTCGTCTTGCATGTCAAGAGGAGGCAGAAACTGTACAGGCTTTCGCTTAAAAAGCACCTGGTTCAAGGGCATCAGTATATATAAAGTGGCTGCTAGTCTAAATCTCAAATCCAGCCGGCCTCCTCGTGCTGACTTACCATCCTGAGACTAGAAAAGGGAATCTCAGGCACGTAGCATCCAGCGATTGTGAATAAGTACCTGTTCGAATGATATCCAAGAAATATGAGTGAAGCGAAAGGAACTTGGTTGAGAAACTTTTGCTAAGTTAAACGACAGAGCACATGAATGCAGGCTGAGGAACAGCGTGCGCAGGTAGGACCTGTTTGAGAACAGCCGAACCAAGGATGTTGCGTAGAGAGGTGAAATGCGTCGTCGATGCGTATCGTTTGCAGCGTCCTTCGCCGACTTACACGCGGGTGTGAGGACGCGAACCAATAGCTGTGGGGAGTTGAGGCAAAGTATAGGAGCATAAAGAGAGACAGCAATGCGTGGCGCGTGCGATGGTGGATTGGCGGCGTGCGACAGGCCTTGGATTTTGGAAAAAGTTGCAAGAGGAAAACGCGCGACAAGTTGTTGACGTGCAACGGAGGAGAAGGGGAAAAAGAATTAGGGTGAGCCAAAGCATAGGCGGGAGATGAACGGCGCCGGGACCAGACGAGAGGCAGGGGTCAGAAAAACTGTGGGGAGGCGGGTAGAAAAAGGAATACCCCGTTCGCTCGGCTTGGATACCTACCAAAGTAGGATGTTGAATCAGTCGATGAGCAGACAGGAGGAGAGAGAGTCAAGACCGACATGAAGGGGAGACGGATCAGGATCCGGCAAGTCAAGGGACGGAAGGAAGGAACATTGGAAGCTTCAATCAATGCCAATTCTCAGCTTGAGGACTCCGGACTCTGGACTCTGCTTTGGACTCTGGAGACTCTGGACCCGCAGAACACCACACATCACAGGAAACGGGCAGGAGCGACACGCCTGGTGACAATGCGTGCAAGTACAGGTCGCCTGAGACGTCGATGCCGACAAGGTTCCTCAACGCGCGTGCTCACGGCGTAAAGGTACCTTGCAGCGGGTTGGGGCATGCCAAGGGAATACACGGCGGTTCTTGGACCGTGGACCGTGGACCGTGGACCGTAGACCGTGGACCGTGGACCGTGGACCTTGAACCCACTTGGTACAACAGAGAAGACGAGGAACAGGAATAGACGAGCCCACCAAGGCCTGCTGCTGCTTTTATTATTTTGGTTTGAATTTTCCCAGTCTGATAACTTATGCGATTTTCTTTCAATCAATTCATCAGGAACATCTACAGCAGGATCAAACTCTCGAGAGCATGTGTCGATACTCGAGACCAGAGGTGATGGGGAGATGAATGCGCTTGCCGTGCTTTCTCATCCTTGGCAACCTCCATCACGAGGCTGAAAGGGACTGCACGAGGCGGCTGCTGAAGTGGTCGATCCTCATGAGCCAGGAACTGCTGCAACGCAAATTTCTCGCCCTATTCTCTGCCCCGCCGAGTGCACACGCTCGATGCGCATCATCAACCGATTCTATGGCTCACACACCAACTCACGAGACACCTACCAAGCAACGCGCACCACTAATTCAGATCCCGGCACGCTGCCGCCGCCTGCTTCCGCACGCTCTCCTCGAACGCCCAGACGGCCAGGCCACATTGGCCAAGTCCTCCACAAAACAGCTTGTCCGCGCGAACCAACTTATTCGCCTCCCACACTCGGCAACTTGACTTTTTCGCCCACGTTTTTGGGCTCATTTTACTCGCCTGTTGCACACGAATCGATTGAGCCCACACAAGGTGCGCTTTTATGGGCGCCTTAGCACTGATATCAGACATTGTTTAGAAATGAAAATCATGCAAAAATATGTTCGAAACGGGATGGGCTGCCTGCATTCGAACATAACAGGAGAACTGAAAGTGCGAAGATCCGTTATCAGCATTTCAATGCATTTTTCTCACGATCCAAGAACAATTCAAAACGCGTCCGGATAGTTTTCTGCACCCGACTTGTTTAGGCCTATGCAGACTCGTCACGGAAAAAAGAAAAAAAATCAACATGGTAACCAAAAACTGGAGGACTCAAGTGGTGCTTGCTGGCTTGGCCGGTTCGATGATGGTTGGCCCAAACAGGCAGTGGCCTTGCTTCTCACGTGGAGCCGCCCGATTATGCTCCACTTTTATTCCACATCGTCTAGTGCGCAGCCCTGTACGCGTTCTACAGGGAAATGAAAAGCGGCAACACAGAAAGATGAATCTGAAGAGGATAAGGCTAGTCGATTAGCCGTTCATCTTTTATTGTGAATAATCACCTATGGATATCATCAGTGAAGCGAGCCTGAAGCAGTGCTTTTTCTTTCGATTTCTTTGCGAAATGCTTTGTTCGTCAAGAAGTAAAATAGACCACCATATATCCAACCCAACTGCCGACTACTCCTATGGCCGCGTAAGAGCTGGTAAACATGAGCGGCAGGAACTCAAAGTTCTTGCCAAAAATGATTTGATGCATCAGAGACGTGTATACGATTAATGGGATAGACACGGCGGTGTACAAAGTGCTGAAACGGTCCAATAAGAAAACTCTTGGCTTATTGGACGCAGGCGCAAGACGATCGAATGCCGTCAAAAAGAGCACCAGCCAGAAGATAGTATATACAGTCTTCACGAGGAACTCTGCTGGAGTGAACAACAGAGGAAACAAGGCTACATGGCCCGCAACGGCCAATGGTCGGAATGCGCTCAAGTGACGTCGATCTCGGAGGGCAATGAGACTGAATGGAATGATTACCAGTAATATAGCTTTTTCGTGTACGTGCCACCCGAAAAGAAAGGAAGCGTATCCGCAAAGAGTGACGGCGCCAATGAATGTTTCCCAAGATGGCACTGTGGATGAAAAGAAGACCTTGAGAAGCGGCAGAGTTTGGAAGATCAGTGTCAACAAAAAGCATGTCCGAGGTGAAACTTCGGGCAGCACTGCAAACGCAGTATCTCCTACAAGTCCCCGAGTCACGCTTTGCAGCGCTTCTGACTTCACTACCAAGCCGAGTCTCGGAGCGACTAGAACAGTGAGATTCGATTAGAGAGCTCTGCGGTTTGGGAGACTAGACCCAAAAAAGGAGTCATGGCGAACGGAGAAATGTACTTACGATGTATCAGAAGACGGTCAGACAGTGAGTATATGGCCCAGACATTGGGCGCCCAGTACGCGTGACAAAGCCCACGGGAGAATGGGAAAAGCCGGCTCAGGAGCTGTGGAATCTGACCCAAGGCGATGAAAGGTCCAAATGCTGCAGCAAAAATAGTAATCACCCCCAGTCCGAGCTTCAGGCAATTTGACAATCTAATTTGAAAAATTGATTTTGCTGATAGACAGTACGCGCGCAATAGGAAGACGAAGTAAGCTGGGGCAAGATAGAGGTAAATATGCTTGAAGCATAGAAGAACCGCGAAAACTATACCGCTTCCAAGAAGCGTGGAATTGTACCTAGCCAGGACCAAAGACCACAGCAACATCCCATACATTAGACCATTGTATTGAAAGTGGATATGGTCGATAATCAGCAGGCCGGGGGAAAGGAAAATGGATAGCGCAGCTACTTGGGCTGCGCGCTTCGATGGTAATCGACTTGAGTCAATGTATAGCTGAAGGGAGTATACCATGAGAATCTCGGTAGCAATAACAGTCCCTCGTTGGAAATAAACGGTTTCCCAGCTTTCGTAATTCAGGTTATACAGCCTCACCATGGCTGGATCGACCAATCGCGCCAGATACGAGAGTACCCATTCAAAGTAAGCAAAGAATGGAGGATAATCCAGAGTCCATTCCGAGGTTTCCTCATAGTACCACTCGTCGAGAGAAAGGCTGTTGGTGATGGCTAGCCAATTGCGGTGGACTTCGAAATCTGTGGATTTGCTGTTGGCAAGTTAGCAATGGGGTCGGACACGAACGCGGTTTACTGGAGCAAGACAATGAAGACGATGCAGAAGCAAAAAGAAAAATAAAACAAAGTAGTACATATGTGGAAAATTCTGGATCAATTCGGAGCAACAAAGACGTACTAGGCTGGAAACAAGAGGACCTTGAATGCGGCGGCGACGATCGCGCATTGCGTCAAAGTCGGGTATGACTCAGCCATTGTTGAAATGTGACAGCGAATGTCTTGGATCCTAGCGACACTTCATGGCATTTGCACGAAGATCAATCGAGACGAAGCACAAGGCCATACCCCGCGATGCACTTTGAGGTGGCAAGAGGACTTCAAGTCGAAATCAAGTAAAAAAAGGTCGCGGTGATAAGGGAGTGAAGTTGGAAGAGCCACTAGCCGCCATCCATGGCTCCAGCCACCACTCTTTTGAGGTTTCAAGGTCCATGTCAACTACGGGGCGCCGTCCGTGTTAACGCCAATCAGCTGCAGTGGCCTGCGTGCGCTCCGATAGCCCGGGGAAGGTTCAAACAGGCTTGGGGGAGGGGGTGCCTGCCTTAATCATTTGGCTGACCAAAGAAAGCTTACCTAGTGCCGGGAACAGGAAGGCTGTCTCCATTTTCATTTCATCATGGCTGGAGCCAACGAGAGGTTCGTGCCAGCTGTCCACAGTGCACACCGTCGACGCTGGCTGCTTTCGTGTCTCTTGACTGCCGCTTTTTGTGATTGACTGCATGATTGCGCTCGAGAACAATAAATTATTCCTTATCCGCGCCGTCACTCGAGCTGTCTTGGCAGTCTTTTTTTTTCCTGGGTTTTTCTTGTTTTTTCTTCTTTGCCTCCGAATCCAACTTGGTTCCCGACGAATTGGTTACGTGCGCAAGTTAGCACAACAAAAAGCATTCAGCTGCTTGGCCAACTCGAGCCGCGCATCCTTCTCGTGCAAAGTGTCCTTTGTGGCATAGCCAGCCGGACTGGGGCCATTATCGCGGTTTGCAATCCACGACGCAATTCGTTTTTAACATTTCCCCTTGCGCTTGCGCGCCAGGAGTCAAGACATGCGCTTCTTCAGTAACCCAGTAGCATTTGCTACTCTTCTTTCCGCTACTCTGTCTCAAGCACAGATCCTCATCAATGAGCAAAGCTTTGGACACTCGGGCCGGTAAGACACTGAACTCCTTCAACAACTAGAGAAATAACTTTTTGACAAGATGGCGTCATCATGTAGCTTGACAGTTACCGATGGACGAATTCCGCACTTCACGATCTCTGGACAGCCGCAACAACCCGAAATTCTGTCGAACAAAATCATCTTGACGCCCTTAGCACCAGGCAACCAGAGATCATCGATATGGGCAGACTCTCCCCTCACACGGTCAACTTGGGTGGCGGATATTGATTTTCGAGCAGGTGGGGCCGATCGTGGTGGTGGTAACTTGAACATATGGTTCGCCAAACGAGGCAAAGAGGAAGTCGGTACCAACAGTATTTACACTGCGCGGAGATTCGACGGTCTTGTGTTGGTGGTGGATTCTCACGGAGGATCTGGTGGCATGATTCGTGGTTTTCTCAACGATGGCAATGTCGACTTTGTTGCCCAAGCCAACGTCGACAAACTCGCCTTTGGACAGTGCGACTACTTTTACCGCAACCGGGGTCGACCTTCACAAATCAAGTTGCGGCAGACGGTTTCCAACTTCCGCGTCGAAGTTGACGGAAACCTTTGTTTTGAAACTGACAAGGTTTCTCTGCCCGCTGGCTACCACTTTGGTATAACTGCTGCCACTCCGGACAATCCCGATTCATTCGAGATTTTCAAGTTTGTTGTCATGTCGGATTCGACCGTGTCGAGTGAAGTTAAACAAGGGCAGCAGCAACAGCAACAGCAACAGCAACAGCATCAAGGCGAAACTACCAGCAGTGATTTCCCCGAATCCATTCCGGATCAATCGGCAGATATATTTCAAACTTCCAAGGACCAATTTCAAGATCTTCACAATCGCCTACAGGGTATCACCCACCAAATTCTTTCCGTTTACAATGCAGTCTCCAAGCACCATCAGATGGATGAACAGCGACACGAGGAGATGAAGAAGGCAATAGAGTCTCTACGCGAGGAACTAGGTGCGCTGCAACAACTCCCTGACATACAGATCAGATTGAGAGGAATAGAGGGAGAGATACGCACCATACATCAGGATCTTAGAAACAAGCTTAAAGATCATCGTGAAGTTCTGAACGCGAACCTTGCCCACCATCACAATTCTTTGACACAGGCTCTATCCGACAGCGTACCCGGCCATGGCAAGCTTATGTTTCTGTTTCTGGGCACGCAAGTCCTTCTTGTCGCTTGTTATTTTATGTACAAGCGACATGGAGCTAGCAGTCCCAAGAAATACTTGTAACAAATAGAAGAAAAAAAGGAAAGAAGATAAAGAGAGGGAAGCGGCAATTCACATTCAACAATATTTCTCCGGCCGAGTCATTTTTGACTCACTTTTCTCGAGAAAAAGCTGAAGGCGATGATTCCTCAGCTGCTCAGTGAGGGACAATAGACGGGAACCGATGGGTATATGCAACAACTGGCCTTGTGTCTTGATTCAGAGACAGTGTCATTGCCAACCCAATGATGGACTTGAGGACAACGCATATGAGAAAGAGATTTGGGAGAAAGCGGTTTTACGTCGAGGATAGGAAACGAGAAGAGCTGAGAAATCAGATGGATGAGCTCAGCAACCAGTGTTGGGTCATCAAAGTGAAGCGAGGGTCCTTGTATCACATGTCTTGAATGCACATATTTTGGTAGAAAAAAGTCAGTAACTAAGCGACCCCCGTATCTATGTCTTTGTATATAACAAGAGAAATAACTGCCGAGTGGTGTGATTCAATCTGCACTTTATTATGATAATATGTGACTTTTTGTATATAGAAAAGAAGAAGGGGGGGGCAGAGAAAAGGGGATTATGGCGAGGGATGGAGTAGAGACAGCAGTAGCGAATAACTCAAGCTACGTATATAGACGACGACTGGCACGTAGTAGGAGCAAAGATAAGATGCATCCGGACGTAGACTTCAGCTTTAGTACGACGAGCCCCATACTTGCGTTCTAGACGTACGTAGATGAAGCCAAAATGTATATGTAAAGTTATCTACGGAACGACGACCGGCCGGGTCATGGCTGCGGATGGCGGTTTTGAGAAACAGGCAAAGTGCCTATACGATGACGCACGACAGGAAGCGACAGGAGAAAAAGAGGGAGGGGATGGGGGAAATGGGACGACAGTAGTCGCGACTACATGACCGCGTGACCTAGATGCTCGAGAGCGGATCCCCCGCACATCCACGAGCACCACGCCGAATCACATCCAACAAGGCCTCACCCTTGGGCGCCGTCGTCAGGTTCTCGTAGCCGTCGGGCGTGACGAGGATGCAGTCTTCGATGCGCGCGCCGCCGACGTCGTAGTACCCCTCCAGGACGTCCCAGTCTATGAAGCGGGAGTGGGAGGGGTCGTGGAGGAAGTAGCCCTCTAGGTACTCGCGGCAGAAGTAGCTGATTGCGGGGGGAAGGGGGTTTTTTTTATTAGCATGGAGTTTTTTTTTTTTTTTTTTAAAAGTGGACGTTATTGGGATTATATCATGAGGAAGGGGGCCGGATAGAATAAGAAGAGATGGGCACTGGAAGGAACTCACATTCCGGGTTCGACCGTAACAACCATGTTGGGCAAAAGATGCTGTCTCTTTCTTTCGCGGGCAGCGTCAGCGTCGGCATCAACAGCAGTGTGCTGCTCGTCGTGGCTACTCTCGCGCAGCATGTGCGCCAACATGAAGGGCGTGACCATGGCTCTCTTCCCGTGGTCAAGCTGTACGCCGCGGGTGGCATTCATGGCCGTGGCCGTCGTCGTCGCCGCCACGAGGGCCAGCGTGCCGGATACATCGTGGACGTCCAAGCCAACGTGGTGGCCGAGGCCGTGGGGGAAAAAAGCAGCCATGGTTCCCGCACGGGCAATGTCTTCACGCGGGCCCTTGAGAATGCCGAGTGCGAGCAGGCCATCCATGCCAATCTCGGCGGCGAGAAGGTGGACGTCGCGCCACAGCTTGCCGGGGCGGACTTGGCGGATACACGCCTCTTGCATGCGCTCGACAATGGCGTAAATGGCGGCTGCCTTGGGAGACCAGGAGCCCGAGAGGGGCATCGTGCGGGTGATGTCGCTGGCGTAGCAGTTCCATTCGCAGCCGGCGTCCAGGACGAGGCACTGCTTGTTCTGCAGGGGCGCGTTGTTGTCGCCGTAATGGAGCGTGGCGCCGTTGTGTCCTGCGCCGGCAATGACGGGGTAGGCCTGGGAGCGCGAGCCGTTGGCGATGCACACGGCGTGGATGATGGCCTCGATCTCGCGCTCGTTGGAAAGACGCGAGATTCGCTCGGCGAC
Source organism: Claviceps maximensis (assembly GCA_018360255.1). Lineage (NCBI taxonomy): Eukaryota > Fungi > Ascomycota > Sordariomycetes > Hypocreales > Clavicipitaceae > Claviceps > Claviceps maximensis. The sequence continues at coordinate 29,039 of SRPZ01000090.1, forward strand.
GCGGCGGTGCGCCAGGCTGGACACGTCGTTGGCCCGACGGATCATGGCCACCTCGTAGCCGGTCTTGAGCACACGAGCGCGGTCCATGGCCAGCTGGAGAAGCGCATCGTCAAGGCGCAGCTTGCTGCTGCTGGTGGTGCCCAGGTCGGGCGCCTGGTTCGGATGCAGAATGTATGTCGTCGGCGAGGATGGATCTGCGGCGTAGTTGCGGAGAAACTTGCCCAGCTGAGTCGTGTATCTCACTTCGTCCACGTCGAAGCGCCGCTGGCATTCCGCCGCACTAGGCTTGGACCCGAACCATAGAACCTGACGAGGCTCGACGTAGGGAATCCAGAGGGTGAGCTTGTCATGGCTGATCTCATACGTGACGCAGCAGTCTTCAAAGTCGGCTCCGGAGAGATAGAAGAAGCTGTGGGCGTCGAGGGAGGCGACGGAGGACAAGTCAGCATGATGTGCACTTGGGTGTGTGTGTGTGAATCAGGGAGAGGGGGAAGCTGAGAGAGGGAAGCCGAGAGAGGAAAGTTGAGAGAGGAAAGTTGAGAGAGGAAAGTTAAGAGAGGTTGAGACCTTACTATCGTCGCTGTCTAAACTTCCTCGGCTGATCAGAATCCTCAAGCAACCGCTCCGGCTGTCCCGGCAAATAAATCAACCCCTCACTCACACCCAGCTCGTCGGCGACTCGTCGAGCATGCTGCTTGGCTATCGGTCATGGAAAAAGGCAAAGACACACGGAATCAGCAACTGCATGGCGACCCCTTTTGAGAGAGAGTACACCAAGTATGTACGTGCACGCATACTGCGTGAGTATGTATGCGCATACAAAGTATACGACGGTGGTGACTGATGGAGCACGACGAACCAGGATATTTGGTCTTGGAAGAACAAGAAGGCGTCGAAGACAAAGGACGCGGAGCCGAAGGAGGAATGTCCTGGTCTCTCACTTCGACGCAGCTGTAATGAGGTCAGAATGCATGACCATTGCTCTTGACGACGGGAAACACGAACAAGGCGAAGGCGAAGGAGAAGGATAACAGGCATTCTCCAGAAATATAAACTCACAGAGCATCGAATTCGTCCTCCAGGATCAAATCAAAGTCCATCATGTTAGAACAAAGAGGAGGAAAGGGGGGGAGGCGGGGATTCCAAGTCCGATTCTGTCAGCAAGAAGAAATGTCTTTCTTTTTTCTTCTTCTTCTTCTTTTTTAGGACACGAGATAAGCAGGTTTCGCAAAGAATGAGTTGTCGTTGCAATGATGCGTGGAAATAAAGACAATTCGACGGATGGGATCAGACCAGGCCAGGGCCCGGACCGGACTAGACCAGTTGGTCTTGTCTCGGCTGAAAGCGCACGGCGGCGCATTGACGAGACGTCGGGGAGGAGACGAGCGGACATGGAGGGAACCAATGACGGCAACACACCACACCAGAATGTATCGGACTACGAATGGATACGGATACTAGTCGGCTGGCTCGCGCTGCACCTCATTTGTATGCGTGCATGCGGTCTGGCCGCATCTGCATTCGCTACATGGACACTACATGGTGTATTATGCATCTCACAGTGCTCTCTCTCCATAATGCTGAATAATCTGCGGGCCGTCTGCGTCCGAGTACAAACCCTCGGGCGACGGAGCATATCCATGTACATTTCTAACTTAACCAACCACCATAGCCTAAGTGTCATATATACAAGCGGTCGCGTGTCACAGCACGACGCCGCCACACCAGCAATTCCATCACATAAACACCAAACACCAGTCAGTAAGTGCCTTGATATTTTCAAACAAATCTTGCCTCCCCTCCTCTCGAGTAAAATACTTTCCCTTATCACTCTCTAGACATTGTAGCGGCTAGCGTTGCAAAAAAAAACAAAAACCTGTGCAATTGGACCATCACTCCTCCGGTAATCAAGCCGCATGCATGAAAACAATAGCGGCTGAAGAATGCTAAAAAAAATAATAATAAAAAAAAACCACACACCATGCCAGTGACCATACAAAAGAAAAGAAAAAAGCATATCGGAACGACAAGAAATGCATACCAAAACGAGAAGCTCTGGCACAGATGCCAGCCAAATAACAAAAAAGAAAAGAAAAAGAAAAAAGAAAAAAAAAGGAGGGTGAGCTCACATTGCGCTCTATATCTCTACACCACACATCATAGGAAAGATAGGGAATTGGGTATCATGCGATCTTCTTGGTCATCCTCTCACCTACATCCCTTGGAAGCCTCCTCGTCCCGATCCGAAAAAGCTGCCCCAGTCTGCCTGCATGCCTTGTTGTGTAAACATTTGTTCGATTTGTCTCTCCTGTTGACGATCTGCCCGCGCACGTCGGAAGCTGGAGAAAATTCCTCCACTTTGCTGCGGCTGCGGTTGTGGTTGCGATTGGACGTGGTGTTGCTGTGACTGTGGCTGTGGCTGCTGCTGCTGCATGACCGGTTGCTGCATCCGCGAACTCTGCTGTTGCGCATTACGAAGTGGCATCAAGCTTTGTGGATTATACATGGCTCCTGCCATGCTTATATGCTGTTGTTGCTGTGGCGTGATATACGGTGGCGGTTGGCCAAGAATTTGGTCGCCCATCTCTTCGAACGACCCCGTGAAAAAGAATGAGGCATCTGGAGCTGCCATGGCGATGCCGGACGCATCAGCTTTCGGCTGGAAACCTAGTTCCATCATGGGCTGATTGGGATACGCAAATGGATCCTCCGACGGGAACATGAGCGAATCGAGCTTGTTGACAGGGTTATGTACAGCGTGCGCGAGCGGTTGTGTGGGAAAGATGTGTCGGTGAGTACTACTTCCAGCGCTGTTCGATTCGGGCGTCGCTCGTGATGATAAATCCATTGGGAGAATGTCGTGCATGCTGCCAGAAAATGCCGCCTCTTGAAAGCCGTGTTCGGAGCCCTGTCCCATACTACTGTCTCCAGAGCCTCGCGAATTTGGCGATCCAAAGAAATTCGGAATGCTACCGCTGCAATTTCGCATGAAGTCCTCTATTCTAGAAGTTGCCATAGTTTGATTCATACTGGCTTGGGACTTCGATATTGATCCCGGTTTCAATCCCGCCGCGGATCGCTTCCGTGTGGTAGCCGTAGGTCGCAATGTGCGTGCCTGTTCCAGCCTTTCAGGCAATTGATCAAAAAGTGTCTGTATTACACCTTGTCAGTATTGTCCCTGGAAGCTTTGCAAAAGTGACCCGTTCTGATTTCTTTTTTCTGAATATCTTTTTTTTTTAAGAATGATACCAATATTATGGGTCTTTCACCAACCTTTAAAGCCTTGGTCACCTTCTCGGCTGAAAGACTTTTATCAGCGAGATCTGCTATCATTTGTCGTCCAGCATGTGCATCTGACAGAACCTCGTGAGATCCCGGTTTGTCTGGATTCTCGATAGCATAAAAAACCAGTGAAAGCACGGCAAAGAATTCTGTATACATCATAAACCAGTAAGGACCGCTCAGCACTCGCTGCTTTCGGATCTCTAGTCCTATATGTACAATATTACGTGACACGCTGACTGCTGCAGCGGCGCAGGCGTATGAAAGTTCGTCAACTTTTGTTCCTTGACTATGCCGAGGTGAGATGTAATGAAGAAAAGGTCGATACAGGACAAGTTGAACATGTGCGTACGCGAATCGTAATAAATGTCGTACACTAAGAGAAGACCGTGTGAGTAAGCACAGCACAACCACCATGCCCGCGGAGAATGGAATGGCAGGCTAACCGAACAACTTCAATCGGTCCATCCGGACTTGGCCGCCACATTTCAGGTAGCCTCTCGTACCAAGTCTGAAGGTCGGCCTCGATCTCCTTGATGCGGCTATAGCTGATCAAACAAGAGGCGGTGGCGGAGTCACCCTTACTAGACGGCTGCCCTTGTACGTGCATCGGATACACAGACTTGGCGATTCTGCCGAGAACCTCCATGAGGCGAGTGTGAGCATTGAAGGCTTCGAAGAAGGAAGGCGTACCCAAAGCAGGAGCGATAATTCCTGAGTCAGTAATAAACTCATCGTCGACTTCGGTAGGAAATGGTTGATCGACGTCGTCAACGTTAAGAAGCAGCGGAAAGCCTAGCATCGTGGAAACATAAATATCCATCTGCCGAATCACGTAGAATACACGCTTTCGGACTTCCTGCTCAATGACGCCAATTTTTTCATGCTCCAAATGCCGATGAAGTCCGATTCTCAACGCCGATCGCAAGGCGATACCCACATAAGAATAACAGGCACTGAGATTGGAGGTGGCTTGCAGGAAAAGTGTCATGAATAATAGAGCTTGAAGAGACACAATATCGCGGCAGTCGGCTAGATCAGCCAACAAAGATTTCGCGGCGCGATAGTATCTGAGACTGTACCGAGACGGTTAGAACGAGAAAGAGGGAGTGAGACAGAGAGCTTTGGAAAGAAAGGCTTGCGAAATTTTGAGACCAACCCTTCTTCAATTGCCAGCTTGTAGCCTCCCGAGGCAGGATTTGAGTCTTCCAAGTTATTATACATGCAGCCCAGGGCAATCACAGCATGTACGAGTCCGAGAAAGTGGGTATCCTCTTGGCCTAGAGTCTCGACAGGCCGATCGTACACTCGCTCCAAACGCTCATAAAATGAGGGGATATGAATGATACGAACCAGACATGTGGCGCAGCTCAGAGAGTAGTAGCAAAGTTTCCTAGTAACGTCCTTGGCGGGAAGCTCTGAAAAGTGCGATATGTACGAGAATGTTGATGATGCGGTGGGTCCTCCCGACGTTTGTGTATCAAGGGCTGAGAGGCCAGACGTGCGTTCTGACCGTGAGAGAAAAGGTGCCTTGGTCACAGGCCCGAGCATACCACGAAAGTGCTCCTTCATCCTCTTCAGGAAAACAGCGCCTGAAGATGTGCCATGAAAGTCCCATCCTCCTCTGTCATCGAGATCCAGCTGACCTATGGAGTCAATCATGGTCATCAATTTGGCATCGCCTGGATCAGCGATATCTGCCATATGCGGTCGAGCTTTGGAGCCATTTGTACGAGCTTGTTCTCTCGCATAGAATTCCTGCTGAACGGCAGGGTCCAGGTTTGGGTCGGCCAGGTCGACATCGGGCATGAACTTTCGCAGTAGGGTTTCGGCGCGCTGCAACCTACTTTCGAGCGCTTCGATATACTGCGGCGCAGGATTCCGTCGCCGGTTGGAAGGCTTGTCATATGTGCATTCTGTTTCACGGTAGCGAAAGTCAGCGTGCTACTCTTGACGCCCATTGGGCATGGAGCAATTGGCGATGAATTGGGGAACAGAAAGATGTGGACGTACCGTAGCTGTAGACTGAGCAGTGTGTGCATGGCTGTTTGCCATCGCACTTGATCTTCTTACGCCGACATTCGTCGCAAGCCCGAGTGACTCGGCGTCGTTTCTGCATGGGTTGTGGCGGCGCGTTGGGATCTGATGAAGCCTTTTCGTCCACTTCGGTATCTGACTTGGAACTTTCCGCCGGCGAGGGAATATCCGGAATGTGCCAGTCACCGAATGACAACGCCGCAGCGTCGTCTTCGGACATTTCAGTCCCCATGGTGAGAGTTGTGGTTGTTTTAATGGAAGAGCCGTCGAACGTCGGAACGCGTGGGGTGGGGAGGATATGCCGGCGCTCTGGCAAGTGGACAGTACGGGGTTTACGAGAACATGCGCAGGGGTCTCCAAGACGAACGGAATCGATACGGCTTCACTGACGTAGAACGAGATGGGCCGGGTCGGAACACGTCGCCGGTGTGACAGGTTGGCGTCGAAGCAACGGAGACCACGGAGGTGAGGACGACAATGACGAGACAGGGCCCCCGACTGAGAGGTGGGCGATAAGGACGGGACGCAGATCGGGGGTTGCGAAGCCAGAGGCAGCGCAATATCCCAATTGCCGCGATGTCGGGCAGACTAGGCCATCAGAAAAGCGCCGGGGGCCACTCTGCACGGGTTCGAATAAGAGCAATGGCGGCAACGCCAGAACGTTGTAGATAGCGGCGGCGGTGGGAAAGGAGGGTTGGAGGTGGTGGTTATAGTGGCTCAGCTCAACCCGGGTTGCGAGCATGTGGTTTCGATGTTGGCGAGGGGGGGAAGTGCTAAGAATCAATCAATACCAAGCACTGAGGCAGCATCGAAGTACCAGACCATTGACACGAGACGGCGGCCAGACCCAGACTGGGCAGTCTGCATGTGGTAGTGAGCAGAACTGAGTAACTGAGTAGTGCAGTGACTGGGGCACTGAGGGTGCATATGCATGGATGTGTGTGGTCAAGAAACGGCGGTGGTGCAGTCTGGTGTGGTCTGGTGGGTGGGCACTGGGGGGGGGGGGGGGGGGGGGGGGGGGGGGGGGGGGGGGGGGGAGGCGCACTGCCGAGCAAGAGCGCAGTTGGGGTCAAATGTGGCCTGGCCTGGCCTGATTCTATTTGTGCGCATGTGCACTGGACGGGGTTTGGGAATGCCATCACTTCATATTGCCCAGTGCCAGGCCAGCAGAGAGAGACTACCAGGTAGCACCAACCTAGGTGCTACCCGGTTGGTGGGTACCTAGGTACTGGGTACCGGCTTTGCGCGTCGTAATGCGGCGCCAACCACCAGACATTTTCAATCCACTAGGCCAGGACCAGACTAGTACCAGACCAGGGCCAGACCAGGGGCCAGACCAACCAACCGCACAAACGACACAAATGCACAAACGACACAAATCAACCACATATTCATTACAGGACGCCGTGTCGATGAATTAATCCTGGCATTCCTAGCAGGATTCGACATGGCCGGGTAGGATAGACCAGCAGACCAGACACATCCCAGTGTGGTGGGGGAACTTGAATGTTCAATGTGGTCAACTTAATGTTACATACAGTGGAACTTGCATCACCAGCGCAGACCCGGATACCAGACAACATCGTTGGCATTCAAGAGACGACAAATCAAAACCGGCACTCACCTTGTAACTGGAAGCGGAGGTAATAAAACGACATTGAACCTATTAATAGCTCGGGACGTTGTCAGTGACCGGGGCTGCCCTTAGATGCCGCTAAATTGGAAGAACGGCGGCGACACGCCACGGAACCATTGCAACCATCAATGGTGATGATCAACGATCGTCGGTGCTTCCTCCTGCGTGGGCTTATCGGTGAATTGCTTGCAGATTTGGTCGCGCATGACTCTATGTGCCGCCGTGTATGTTTGTTGTATGTTCCAGTCGATGGTGTTGCGGGTAGGGCAGGTGGTAGTGTCATTCATGTGTCGTCTATTTGGCCATTGAGTTGAGCATCATCGCCGTTACTAGAACAAGGCTCCGTTTCCAAAGTTTCGTTCTTGGGTTGTGGTTCAGATATAGCGACGCTGGGAGGTGGTGATGGCCAGGCTGCCTACCTACATGGCTCTCTGATTCCCTGAGTTTCTCTCTCTCTCTCTCTCTCTCTCTCTCTCTCTCTCTCTCTCTCTCTCTCTCTCTCTCTCTCTCTCTCTCTCTCTCTCTCTCTCTCTCTCTCTCTCTCTCTCTCACTCACACACACACACACACACACACACACATTTTATTTTCCTTCTTTCTTTTCTCGCCCTTTTCCCCCTTCTTTTAAGTTTTATGTCTCCGCTCTGCCTTTCGCTAAAACCACATGCGGTCTAGTATCTAGTATGAGCCACATCCACTTCTGCACAGCTGACAGCTAGTCGCCCAGCTCATTACCCGTGCCGTCCCGTCCCCGTTTTTGTGCTTACATTTCAGCGAGCGTTGCGCCGACCATCACCAGTTGCAAGACTCGTCTGGTCGACTTTTTATCCTCCGGCCACGTTTCCACACGAGCCGCGGTGGCTGGCTTGGGTCGACTGGAAACAGAACATTAGATCGATGGGACGCGTCAGCCTTGCCAAAGCTGGCACAGCCTGTAAAAAGAGCCTCGAATAGGCAGGCCAAGCGCGTTGGGAGACGAGAGAGAGGACTAACTGGGATAGGATTTGAGGGCGCGAATGAGATCATTGGTATGGCCGAAGCACAAATGCCAGCCCGACAGGTCCAAGATAAATTATAGCAGCTATCACAATAGGAATGAAGGGGGCGAGCATTGTGACATCGACGTTGACATCAATATCTGGTCTCCACTCGTTCATCTGGTCTGGTGCAGACTATTGACATGTCAACGTTAGTTTTTAATTCAAAACTAGCCGCAGTTTGAGTACAATATATATTACCACAATTCATCAGCCAAATCGTATGGACTACGGTCTTGATATTCAGGTATATATTACCTTCAAGAGTATTATTTTATTTCTTGTTTATATTTCAACGTCCTTCAGAGATACCTCCTCTTGCGCAAATACTTGAGGTTACCCACTACATGTACACCCACTGTATGTAGCCCGCTGACTGATGTGACGTGGATGCTGCCGATTTTCAGATGGTCTTTCATCACTCCAGACTGCAACCCCCCCACCGGATCCATCCATCACATCATCAGAAAGACTGCGTTGCACTGCACAATATCGTCGTCTTCTCTCCTCTCAGCCTCGCGCGGTTCCAGTACTAGACAATCCAGATCGAAGAAAATCCCTTGTCGGATTCCCCTCTGGCTCTAAGCAGGAACAAGCTTTCGGACCTCGCCATGACCGCTCCAGACCCGGTTCTTCGTTTCATGACCCAGATGGCCGACTTGGGCGGTGTGATTGTGCAGGGTTAGTCAGGAGCTACAATTCAGTCTCTTTTCACAGCCCTGTTTTCAATAACTTGATTAACGCTCGTCAATCATACCACTTAGATCAACCAAAGCTGGATCTCGACCTCTACATCCAGAATTATGCTGGTACGACCATGCTGTTCAAGCTCTCTGCGAATGCTCTAGACACTCGCCGACTCGACTGACATTTTCTAGGTCGCACTCGATTCGACCGCCTTCTCCACATTGGAAAGACCTCCGTGTATCACTGTATCGACGCGCTCAAAGCTGCCGTCATTGAAGCCAAACGAGGAAACGATGTATCCTGCTATCGCGAAGCGTGGGATTGTTTGAGACAAGTCGCCCCTGACGATCCAGAGGCGCAGCAGGATCATGCCTGGATAGAAAAGACCGAAACAGAGAATAAAGCTGAGACTACGAGACTTGAAAATGAACTCAAAGGCTACAAGAATAATCTCATAAAAGAAAGCATCAGGGTATGCTATGGTCACCCATACGCGAAGGCTACTCAAGTACTTTGGCCTGGAGGCCCGCTAATATTTTCTCAACACAGATGGGCAATGAGGATTTAGGAAAGCACTTCGAAAAAATTGGTAAACTCAATGAAGCCACCGAAGCCTACACGAGGATGCGTCAAGATGTCAGTACGACCAAGCACATTGTCGATTGTGGCATGCACCTCGCAAACGTGTCGCTCCATCGCCGGGATTTCGCCATGGTCTTGAATAATATCGGTAAGGTGACCTCGGCGCAAGATGGAGATGACGATAAGACTCTACAAGTATACACTATAATAGCATCGGGAGTTGCCTCTCTGGGCTTGGCGCGCTTTGAGGATGCTGCAAAAACCTTATTGAGAACCGATTTCAACGTACCCGTGACTGAGTACAACCACATCGCCAGCCCCAACGACATAGCCATATATGGCGGTCTTTTAGCTCTTGCTACCATGGACCGAAAAGACCTTCAAGCCCGCGTACTGGACAATCAATCATTTCGAACGTTTCTGGAGCACGAGCCTCATATTCGTAAAGCTATTGGCTTTTTTGTAAGCGGTCGATACTCGAGCTGTCTGTCCATATTAGAGGCTTCGCGCTCTGATTACCTCCTGGACATCAACCTACACAAACACATTCCAGCTATTTACTCCAAGATTCGCGGTAAATGCATAGTCCAGTACTTTATTCCATTCTCCCGTGTGGCATTACAGAGCTTAGACGCCGCATTTGCTCGTCCTGGAACTTCCACTAGTCAAGAGTTGATTGAGATGATCCGGGATGGATCATTGAAAGCTCGCATTGATGCAAAAAACAAGGTATATCTATCAGCGCTTTTACATCCCCTACTGACTGAACGCCTTTTTTTTTGTTGGATACTGACTGGAAGTTTTCAGCTTCTTGTGGCAGTTCGACCTGATTCTCGGGAAACGATGCAGTGCAATGCACTTCGAGTAGCCCGTCACTACGAAACGGAAGCCAAGGAACGATTCCGGCGCATTAGCCTCGCTGTCGCTGGGTTAGATTTCATTAATGATAAGAGATCGACGCTGGGAGGCCTTGATGGCTCGGGAGTGGACGAGGCCTGGTACGAAGAAGATAGGGACACACCATCTCGGCACGGCATAGAAGCCTGAGTTTGACATCAGCAGGGCGACGTAGAAAACACGTTGTCTTTTTGATTCTGATTTGCATAGAAACCCTCATTACAAGATGAACGATACTGCGGGTACATTTGTTTCCTTTCACGAAAAGCGTGCGGTCTGGACTGGACCATGCTTCTCCATCCGGTACGAGCGCAGGTTGGACTCTTTTTTTGTTCTTGTTTTTCAAACGCCCTCAGATGCAGAAATGAACATCGCAATATGTATTTATGAAGACATGATCAAGTACTAATGTAGAAAATAACTAATTTCGGTTTTGTTGCTCGGTGGGGTATCATGTCGCTTGTTTTTGTTTGTTTTTGTTGTTGTTTTCATCATGCCTGCTGCTGTCATTGACGCAAAAGCGGTAATAATATACTCGAACCAGACCATGACTATTTTTTTGAGAACAACAAAAAGAAAGAGGAGAAGAGAAAGAAAGAAAGTCGTTGACTGCTGAACGACGAGTACATGTAGTGTTTAAGCAAATCCCATTCTCCATCCAGTGCCCACGTGGCTTTTCTAGCCCATTAATTGTCTCAAGTCCGTTGGCGGCCACCTCACTTGAGCAAAGGTCAAACATCGCTTGATACTCTGCAGAATCTTACGCGTGACTTCATCGCCCATGACGTGACCTTTTTCTCCGTTGTGGAGCTTCTCACGAGCGCTTCTCTCGTGGATGCCAACCATGGTGACACCGATGGGCCATGCCGCCTTGCCGATACTCAGACGGAGATAGTCGTCGTTGGCATCGACATAGCGTCTTTCTTGAAGAGCCTTGACGATTTGCACGATTGGTTCTAGGAGGGAGTCGTCGAGATCACCGGTTTCGAATCTTCGAAATAACTAGGTTTGTGTGCTGTTAGTATACTCGGCGCTGCTTTTTTTATTGTTTTCTTTCACAAGGACCGCCTGCTAGTGTCAAACCATGCATATCGAGACACATGCGGGACCAGAAAGTAGTGTGTGTTTTTTTTTGTTTCGCCTCAGGAGAGGGGGAGAGGGGGAGAGGGGAGAGGGGTTCGTCTTACTGGCTTCATGTTTTCTCTCGTCTGTACCATAACATTGTAAGCCGTTTTACTGGCGCTCGTGTCGTTTCTCTCCTCCTCCATGGTCCTCTCATATGCCGTCAACACCATACTGAAGTAGCTCGCCAGCTGTCTGACCAACCACTTCCTCCCTTCCTTATCCTTGGGCACCCCACCATCCAACCTCATATCTTGCTCCTCCACGAGCTCCAGCGTCGTCGGTATGGGACCCTTGCTCATCACCGTGGTCAGTTTCCTGTATCGTCGTACCCGGGCCATGTGCGACTCGCCAAACAGGATAACCGGATGCCCCAATTCTCGCAGCTTCTCTCTCAACTCCTCCTCGGAAACATCGTCTCCTCCCTCTGCCCCATTTCCTGTCCCGTCCTCGTTGCCGTGCTGACCCTTTTTCTTGGCCACCAGGTCCGGAAGACCGAGGCGCTTCCTCCTGGCTCGCTCCTCCTCTTCGTCTTTTTGCTCTCGTAGTTTGCGCGACTCTTCTGCCAGTCTTCGTCGTTTCTCTTCTCGGGCGGCTTGCTCGGAGGCGATTTCCTCTTCGCGCTTGCGCTTGGCTGATGCTTTGGCTTGGCGTTCTTCTTCGAGCGCCTTTTGTTCCGCGATGTAGGCTCTTTTTCGTTCTTCTTCCAGCTCGGCCCGCTTGATATATTTCTTGTCGACTTCGTGGTTGGGTGCTTTTGCTTTGGAGAGCTGCTTGTTCATGAGGGATGCAAAGTCCATGGTGGAAGAGAGTCGCCTTCACGGCGATTTCTTTTATTTATTTTTCCCGTTATTGCTGAGAAGGAGGGTCGTTGTGGGATCTAAGAGATTTATTTTGCCGGGCTCTCTGATTTTTTGTTTTAATTCCTTTGAGGGGATTGTATAACCAATTGGAATGGTGTATGAGAGGCAAACTCTTGTGTTGGCAATAGCTTGTAACATCGTCATTCCCTCAGGGTTGCGACGCTTTCGACAAATCCATTGCGGGTATTTGCCGGATAATTTGGGTCTGCCGACCACGGACGTTTATGTCATGGTATCTGCACTGTGATTAGGAACACAGCAGCCTTTTGACAACGCGGGACATCTTACAAAACATTATCGTACTTGGACGCTCAGGAAAGTGTCTAGCTTTCTGTGTTCTTTTTGTCTTTATCTTCTTTCCCACTTCAAAAAAAAAAAAAAAAAAAAAAGCCATACCACCTGGATCTGCCGTTCAAACCCTGCGGCCTACCCACAGCGGGAAAAGCCATGTCATCACCATCAGATAAAGGCGACACTGACCCTGCTGCACCTTTTCTCGTTCAGCTGTTCTATCGAACCGGTGGGTTTTACAAGTGAGTGCAACAATGATACGATAACCTTTCGCTCGGCGAGGGTTCGGCCGATTCGGGCACCATTTTTGTGTGGTGGACGTGCTAATGACATGGCCATTTTTTTATTTTTATTTTTCTATGCGCGAACAAAAAAACGCAGACCAGATGAGTTTGCAACTCCGTCGCTGGCACCACACATCTCAGTTTATACTTGGCCAAGTTGCACTCTCCACGAGCTGGCACTTGAGCTGGCAGCCTCCAAGGCCTCCGCCCTGCCATACCCAGCCATAGGCACAAGACTAGCTTTCCAGCTAGTATGTCCGGATTTGAGAAGTGTCGGCGCGATCAGCAACGCATCACCGCGGTATGCGGTCAAAGACCTCGGCAGTGTAGTCATAGGTACACAAAACACGTCGGAAGGGGTCGAGTCTGAATTTGTTGTGGCGGGAGATTCAACGCGCCAAGAGCTTGCTTCGGACAACAAGAAGTCTTTGAGTGATGCGCGTTTCGTCGTCGGGGACTACATTTCTTGTGCAATTTTACCTCCCTTGGCTGATGGTTCTGTTGCACCCTCAACGACGGTCCGACGGGAATCCTCCAGTAATGTTGGGTACAGGGACGCCAGGATTAGCACGCGTGGTGGCAGGGGCGGTTTTCAACATCGAGAAAATGGATTTGGTTGGCCGCTGAGCGTTCGCGAGAGTGGTGGACGAAGAGGCGGAGGAGGGGACGGAGGAGGAGGACCTAAGGTCATCCTGCCCATGGGTGAATGGAGACGAGGCGAGAGACTTCCTAATATGCCGCCTTCACGACCTCGTGGGGGTGTTGGTGGAAAGGGGAACAGGTGGTGAGGAAGAGGGACGTAACGAACATTGCCAATCAACTTGAACTGGCAAGAAACAAAAAATCCTTTGTGCTGCGGCATGCATATACCCCTCGCGAGTTGAATCAGGAAGAGCCATATGGGCACTTCAATATTTCACTGGATGCGCATTTCATATTAAGCTTCAGCTTCGATTGCAGAACTGAACCATGTTTTTTTTTTCTGATTTTGATCTGCGACGGAAAAAATAACAGGAGGCAAGAGCATTAAACAGTCAAAGTCATTATATACAGGGCTGGTATGATCGCCCGCGGTTATGCGTTTATCGCTCGTAAATGGTGTCGCCCTTTCTCTTCGCGCGGAAGTTATACAGACCCTTTTGGTTGACAGACATAGTCAGTCTTCGCAATCTAGACTTGATGAGGAAAGATGTGATTTTATTGGGGGCAACACGTACATCAGTCTTGTATGCAACGTATCCGACTATTGCAGGCACGACAAGCACGTACATGAACGTGATTCTGGCGTTTCGGGGAGTCCATCTGAAGAAGTGGTGTCGAGTCTTCTGCATAGCTATTTGTAATTGTTAGACGGTAGCGTTCAGTCGGGAGATGGACCATGGGATTTCGATATAGTGAAGGTTCGAGAGGAGGGGGGAGTTGCTGAAGTGGTTTCGCTCTTCTCACGCACCCTGCAGCTTCAGGTACGCCGGGTCCGGCTTGACATCTGGAAGAATGATCTTGTCAGTATAGAATTCTAGTCAATTGAGAAATTTTGCGCGCTCACTGAGATGCGCCATCTTGTTGACTGCCTAGGCGACGTCTCTGATGGTGCCTTGGTTGAAGGAGATGTTGAGTCGCGATGGAGCCTGCTTGGAGTATTGATTCGGTAAGTCGATGGTTATTTGAATTAGGTAATGAATGGGCGGCGTGTGATTGGCTGTATCAGAAGTATGATTGCACTAAGTAGCTACCCTAGCATGGCAAGTTGCTTCGGAATGGGCATTACATGCTTTACAAATGCGACCAAACAATAATATGATACAAGCTGTTTTAGCACTCACTGTCATATTAACCCAAGGATATTTCATAGAGGAGCCGGATGAAGTAAATCGGGCACTTTTTGCTTTGTTATCACTTATACACAGATGTGGTCGACGTGTGATAGTGGAATAATGGGTGACGTGATGGGGTAGTTACATGAACAAATATGCCTACCAAGATAATTGAGCGTACTAAAAAACAACTCCCGCCGAGCCTAATCAAATTCCACAAAACACAAGAATCAGTCCGCAAGTAAAAAAGACACACAATAAATAAATAAATATACAGAACACATAATGGAATTGTTGCACTTGCACGCTGCCTGCAATTTGGTCATGTTTGAAGAATCGGCATGAAGATCACGTGATGTAGAAATATGGATCCAAGTGCTAGTCCTGGCGTCGGCTACGTGCAGGACAGAAAATTGTCATGACGGAGGCGACTTTGGCATTGTTTGCAACAACAACCGGTCTGGTCGCGATAGTGCCAGCTTCCGACAACACCACTTCTTTGAAAAACAGGCCTGGCCAAGACGACAAAGTTATTAACTGAAGTTGCATTTCATCGTATCAGAGGCGGAGACATCACGAGCGTGTGGTGTTACGCACCTTAGCGTACAGCCTCCTCGACTGGCATATCTTCACATCGCCAGACGCATTGATTTCGCATCACAACGTTAAAAGACCATCATGTCAGGCATCCCGCCGCCGCCGCCTCCGGGCTGGGGAGCTGCTCCCCCTCCTCCTCCTCCTCCTCCGCCCCCATCGTCGTTGCCGCCTCCTCCTTCGACTCCCGCGCCACCACCTCCTGGCTTCCAACCACCGTCAGATCCCCAGATCGCAAAATTCTCACAGAAGAAAAAAGAATGGCTGAGAGATCGCCGGAACCGATTTGGAGAAAAGCGCAAGGCTGGATTCGTTCAGACTCAAAAAGCTGACATGCCTCCTGAGCATTTGAGGAAGATTGTCAAAGATATCGGAGACGTCTCGCAGAAGAAATACACAAACGACAAGCGCAGCTACCTCGGTGCCTTGAAATTCATGCCACACGCAGTCTTGAAATTGCTCGAGAACATGCCGATGCCGTGGGAGTCGGCTCGAGAAGTTAAAGTCCTATACCACGTCAACGGATGTTTAACTTTGGTCAATGAGACGCCGCGTGTTATCGAGCCAGTGTTTTTTGCACAATGGGCAATGATGTGGACGTTCATGAGAAAGGAGAAAGCCGACAGACGACTTTTTAAACGTATGCGATTTCCACCCTTCGATGACGAAGAACCGCCATTGTCATGGTCAGAAAATATTGAAGATGTTGAGCCCTTGGAACCTATTCAGATGGAGCTGAACGAAGAGGAAGACGAAGCTGTTTATGAATGGTTCTACGATCATCGCGCTCTACTAGACACGTCACACGTCAATGGACCGAGCTATAAGACTTGGAATCTCTCGTTGCCCCAAATGGCTACTTTGTTCCGTTTCAGTCGACCTTTGATCTCGGATATTGTCGACAAAAATTACTTTCACCTGTTCGATCTAAAGAGTTTCTTGACAGCAAAGGCTCTCAATGTCGCGCTTCCTGGTGGTCCGCGCTTCGAGCCTCTATATAAGGATATCGATCCAAATGAAGAAGACTTTGGAGAGTTCAACGCTATCGATCGCATCATCTTTCGCACTCCCATTCGCACAGAATTTCGTGTGGCTTATCCATTTCTATACAATTCTCTACCGAGGAGTGTACATCTAACCTGGCATTCGTACCCACAGACGGTATATAATCGTGCTGACGATCCCGACCTGCCAACGTTTCTCTTTGACCGACGAATCAATCCCATCTCCTCACGAACAGTGGCACCAAAGAACGTCGATGTTACGCTTGAGGATGAGTTATTTGGCCATGGAAACAATGAGGAGCCCGAGGAAGAAGCCTTTGCACTGCCTGCTGGAGTTGAGCCCTTCTTGGCCGATGAAGATCTTGAAAATATCCACACGTCAGCTGCCATTGACCTGTGGTGGGCACCATTCCCTTTCAACAGACGATCTGGAAAAATGGTTCGAGCTCAGGATGTTCCTATAATCAAACAGTGGTATCTGGAACATCCCCCTTCTGACCGACCCCCTGTTAAAGTCCGAGTATCCTACCAGAAGCTCCTCAAGAATTTTGTCTTGAATGAGCTGCATAAGAAGAAGCCAAACGCACATAACAATCAGAATCTGCTGCGGTCTCTGAAGCAGACCAAGTTCTTCCAACAGACAACGATTGATTGGGTTGAAGCTGGTCTTCAGGTCTGCCGACAAGGTTTCAACATGCTGAACCTCTTGATCCATCGCAAAAATCTGACATATCTTCATCTCGATTACAACTTTAATTTAAAGCCTGTGAAGACACTTACTACCAAGGAGCGAAAAAAGTCACGATTTGGCAATGCTTTCCATCTTATGCGTGAAATCCTCAGACTAACAAAACTCATTGTTGACGCGCAAGTTCAGTACCGCCTGGGAAACATCGATGCCTTTCAACTGGCAGATGGCATCCACTATGCCTTCAATCACGTTGGACAATTGACCGGCATGTACCGATACAAGTACAAGCTTATGCACCAGATCCGAACCTGCAAAGATTTGAAGCACTTGATATACTATCGCTTCAACTCTGGCCCTGTCGGTAAAGGTCCTGGCTGCGGTTTTTGGGCCCCGTCGTGGAGAGTATGGCTTTTCTTTATGAGAGGCATTATCCCCTTGCTAGAAAGATGGCTGGGGAACTTGCTATCTCGTCAGTTCGAGGGTCGACACAGCAAGGGTGTGGCCAAGACGGTCACGAAGCAGCGAGTGGAGTCTCATTTTGATCTTGAACTCCGTGCTTCCGTCATGGCTGACCTCATGGATATGATGCCCGAAGGAATCAAACAGAACAAGGTCAACACAGTGCTTCAACACTTGTCAGAAGCTTGGCGATGCTGGAAGAGCAACATTCCATGGAAAGTCCCTGGATTGCCTGCTCCTATCGAAAACATCATTCTTCGATACGTCAAATCAAAAGCCGACTGGTGGATCTCAGTCGCCCACTATAATCGAGAACGCATCCGACGTGGGGCTACGGTGGACAAAACCGTCGCTAAGAAGAACGTTGGCCGCTTGACGCGGTTGTGGCTCAAGGCCGAGCAGGAACGACAACACAACCATATGAAGGACGGCCCGTATGTCTCATCTGAAGAAGCTGTTGCTATTTACACCACAACAGTACACTGGCTGGAGTCTCGAAAGTTTTCCCCTATTCCATTCCCCAGTGTCTCGTACAAGCATGACACAAAGATTTTGATCTTGGCTTTGGAGAGGCTAAGGGAAGCGTATTCCGTCAAAGGCAGATTAAACCAGAGTCAGCGTGAGGAACTCGCCTTGATCGAACAAGCTTATGACAGTCCTGGCACGACATTGGAGAGGATCAAGCGGTTCTTGCTGACGCAGCGTGCATTCAAGGAAGTCAACATCGACATGAACGATAACTACAGCACAATCAATCCTGTGTACGATATTGAGCCAATTGAGAAAATCAGCGACGCTTATCTGGATCAATACCTTTGGTATCAAGCCGATCAACGCCATTTGTTCCCTGCCTGGATCAAGCCATCAGACTCTGAGGTGCCACCTCTACTTGTGTACAAGTGGGCGCAGGGCATCAACAACTTGAGCCAAGTTTGGGAGACATCTGATGGCGAATGCAACGTCATGGTGGAGACTGAACTCTCCAAGGTGTATGAAAAGATGGAACTGACACTTCTCAACTCTCTGCTTAGGCTCATTATGGATCACAACCTAGCTGATTACATCACGGCAAAGAATAACGTCCAGCTTACTTATAAGGATATGAACCATGTTAACAGCTACGGAATGATTCGAGGTCTCCAGTTCTCGGCGTTTGTATTCCAGTATTATGGTTTGGTTTTGGACCTTCTGCTGTTAGGACCTCAGCGGGCCAGTGAAATCGCCGGTCCGCCCCAAAGTCCCAATGACTTTCTTCAGTTCCGTGACCGTGAGACAGAGACCAGGCATCCAATCAGGCTCTATAGTCGATATATCGACAAAATCTGGATCTTTTTGCGGTTTACTGCCGAAGAATCTAGAGATCTTATCCAGCGTTTTTTGACCGAGCAACCCGATCCTAATTTTGAAAACGTCATTGGGTACAAGAGCAAGAAATGCTGGCCTAGAGACTCCCGTATGCGTCTGATGAGACACGATGTCAACCTAGGGCGAGCTGTCTTTTGGGACCTGAAGAATCGCTTGCCGCGGTCAGTCACCACAATTGATTGGGACGACAGCTTTGTCAGTGTCTACAGTCGCGACAACCCGAATTTGCTTTTCTCTATGTCTGGATTTGAAGTCAGAGTTCTTCCAAAGATCAGAAACCAGAATGACGAGTTTCCTGTAAAGGATAGTGTCTGGTCTCTAGTCGACAATACCACTAAGGAACGAACTGCGCATGCCTTCTTACAGGTCACGCAGGAGGACATCCAGAAATTCAACAACCGCATTCGGCAGATTCTCATGTCTTCTGGATCAACGACCTTTACCAAGATTGCCAATAAGTGGAACACGGCGCTGATTGCTCTTTTCACATACTATCGTGAGGCAGCCGTCTCGACTGTTGACCTACTGGACACTATTGTCAAGTGTGAGACCAAGATTCAAACTCGTGTCAAGATTGGTCTCAACTCCAAGATGCCGTCTCGTTTCCCGCCCGCCGTTTTCTACACTCCCAAGGAACTTGGTGGACTGGGTATGATTTCTGGCTCCCATATTTTGATCCCCGCCAGTGATAAGCGCTGGTCCAAGCAGACCGACACCGGCGTCACCCACTACCGTTCTGGCATGACACATGATGAGGAGACCTTGATCCCCAATATTTTCCGGTACATTATTCCCTGGGAGGCCGAGTTTATCGATTCTCAGCGAGTCTGGACGGAGTACTCGCAAAAGCGCCTCGAGGCCAACCAGCAGAATCGTCGTCTGACACTTGAAGACTTGGAGGACAGCTGGGACCGCGGTTTACCCCGAATAAACACTTTATTCCAGAAGGACCGCAGCACGCTCAGTTTCGACAAAGGTTTCCGAGCCCGCTCCGAATTTAAAATATACCAGTTGATGAGAAACAATCCATTCTGGTGGACAAGCCAGCGCCATGACGGCAAGCTGTGGAACTTGAACGCATACCGAACTGACGTCATTCAGGCTCTCGGCGGTGTTGAAACTATTCTGGAACATACGCTTTTCAAAGCAACAGGATTCCCGTCTTGGGAAGGTCTCTTCTGGGAACGTGCCAGCGGCTTTGAACAGGCCATGCAGTTCAAAAAGTTGACAAACGCACAGAGGTCTGGTTTGAATCAAATTCCAAATCGTCGCTTCACGTTGTGGTGGTCACCAACCATCAACCGCGCAAATGTTTACGTCGGTTTCCAGGTTCAGCTGGATCTTACGGGCATTTTCTTGCACGGAAAGATCCCCACTTTGAAGATATCTTTGATTCAGATTTTCCGAGCGCATTTGTGGCAAAAGATCCACGAGTCCGTGGTCATGGACCTTTGTCAGGTCTTTGATCAAGAATTGGAGTCACTTGGTATCGAGACAGTGCAGAAGGAAACCATTCATCCTCGTAAATCGTACAAGATGAACAGCTCTTGTGCAGACATTCTCCTTTTCGCAAGCCACAAGTGGAACGTCACACGTCCCTCGGTCCTGTTCGACACCAAGGATGTGATTGAGCCAACTACAACTCAGAAGTTCTGGATAGATGTGCAGCTTCGATATGGTGACTACGACTCGCACGACATTGAAAGGTATACTCGTGCTAAGTATCTTGACTACACCACCGACAGTTCGAGTATCTATCCGTCCGCGACAGGTCTCATGATCGGCATTGATCTGGCTTACAATCTTTACTCAGCTTATGGCATGTACTTTCCGGGATTGAAGGTCCTGGTTCAGCAAGCCATGGCCAAGGTGATGAAGGCCAATCCGGCACTATATGTGTTGCGCGAGCGTATTCGCAAGGGTTTGCAGCTGTATGCATCGGAAAGCAACCAGGAATTCCTCAACTCTCAAAACTACTCTGAGCTGTTCAGCAACCAGACGCAGCTTTTCATTGACGATACCAATGTCTACCGTGTGACAATTCATAAGACTTTTGAAGGAAATTTGACAACGAAGCCCATCAACGGTGCCATCTTTATTTTCAATCCAAGAACTGGACAGCTGTTCTTGAAAATCATCCACACCAGTGTCTGGGCTGGCCAGAAACGTCTCGGACAGCTTGCCAAATGGAAGACAGCTGAAGAAGTTGCGGCTTTGATTCGGTCCTTGCCTGTGGAAGAGCAGCCTAAACAGTTGATTGTTACGAGAAAGGGTCTTTTGGACCCCCTTGAAGTCCAGCTGGTCGACTTTCCCAACATTTCCATTCGTGCATCTGAGCTGCAACTTCCGTTCCAAGCTGCAATGAAGGTAGAAAAATTGGGGGACATTATTCTGCGAGCCACTGAGCCTCAAATGGTCTTGTTTAACTTGTACGATGAGTGGCTCAAGAGCATATCATCTTACACGGCTTTCTCGCGTCTTATTTTGATCCTGCGTGCTCTCCACGTAAATCCCGACAAAACGAAGCTGATTTTGCGACCGGACAAAAGCGTGATTACTCACGAGCATCACATCTGGCCGTCCATGAATGATGAGGATTGGATCAAGGTTGAAACGCAGCTTCGCGATCTCATCCTGAATGACTACGGAAAGAAGAACAACGTCAATGTGTCCAGCTTGACTAGCAGCGAAGTTCGCGATATTATCCTGGGTATGGAGATCTCGGCACCTTCCATGCAAAGACAACAAGCTGCCGAAATTGAGAAACAGCAACAAGAGCAGCAACAGCTCACTGCCGTGACTACCAAGACACAAAACGTCCACGGTGAAGAGATCATCGTCACTACCACATCGCAATTTGAGCAGCAAACATTTGCGTCGAAGACAGAGTGGCGAACAAGAGCCATTGCGACGTCTAATTTGCGCACGCGAGCCAAGAATATGTACGTGTCGTCTGTCGACAATGAATTGGACGACGTCACCTACGTGATGCCCAACAATATCCTCAGAAAGTTCATTACGATTGCCGACCTCAGAGTACAAGTAGCGGGTTATCTATACGGCTCCTCGGCACCAGACAACGAACAAGTCAAGGAAATCAAATGTATCGTCATGATGCCACAGATTGGCGGTCTTCGTAACGTCCAGCTTCCCCAGCAATTGCCTCGCAGTGATTTCCTCGACGGCATGGAGCCTTTGGGGGTCATCCACACCATGTCCGGCAACGAATTGCCATACATGTCTGCCGCCGACGTGACAGGACATGCCAAGTTGCTCGATGCGCATGACCAATGGGACAAGACCAACACAGTGACCGTGTCTGTGTCATTCACGCCCGGGAGTGTCTCTCTCTCAGCATGGGGTCTCACTCCGCAGGGCTACAAATGGGGAGCCGAAAACAGGGACACGCAAAGTGACCAACCCCAGGGCTTCACAACGACAATGGGCGAGAAGAGAAAGCTGCTCCTATCCCCGCGATTCAGGGGCTTTTTCTTGGTCCCTGACGATGGTAGATGGAACTACAGCTTTATGGGAAGCACGTTTGCTGGCATGGAAAAGAAGCCAGTGCATGTCAAGTTGGATACGCCCTTGTCCTTTTACAGCGATCAGCACCGACCTGTTCACTTTCACAGTTTTGCTGAACTCGAAGATACTTGGGTTGACCGCTCCGACAACTTTGAGTAAGACCAGCTACTACCAATGCTTATCCATTGGAGAGAGATATGCTTTTCACCCACACCCCACCCAACACAAACACAAGCGATTTGTTATTTTTTGCGCTCTCTTGGCACCTCTTTGTTGTCTTTATCAAACTTGTTATGTATTTTTTGCTTCATTTGTACGTCAAAATCTTTTTATTTTTAAAGCTTCGTGTGTCACGATATAGCAGCCAACATTGGGAGTTTTTGGCCTCATGTTTCGTTTACAAGGGTTCCGAAGGGAGGAGGGGAGGCGGCAAGCAGAGCGGATCTCCGAAGGATTTGTATCTATTGTCCAGGGCATGATGCTTTTGTTGTGGATGAAAGTTGAAAGCAATAAATGGGCGAAAAAATGAGAAGAAAAAACAAGCTGAATTTTTTCAAGAACACGTTTGTAAGTAGGGATGTATTTTGATGTAGTTGTAGCTGGACATGGATTTGAGCACAAATGTGACGTGTCTATATGAGTTTCTTTTCTTTTAATTCTAGTCTCTTTCGGGTTTCAGGGGTGCAAAACAACATGATTTGTCTAGCTCCATGCGTGAATTATGCATATGCGCGGATGCAGGACGGACGGCGACAGCAGACCAGAGCGGCCTGAGACTGTCGTGCAGAATCGAGGGCGTGATCGGGTAGCTCTCATGTCGGCATTTTATCAATCCAGTCAAATTGGAATTTGGCTGTACTATGCACTACGTGTCAGGTGGGCGCCAGGTGGCTCGCCGCTTTCCAGAAATACATAACAAGGCCGGATCATCTCTACACTCTTGCCAAACGACTCCCACATCTTTGTCTGGTCATTATGCATTCATGCGTTACATGTGCCGCGGGAGTGGATATGGTACGAGTGGCCCATAATTGGAAGCAACGAGGAGTACATGCATTATGAGAGTGACGCGTGCGTGCCTGCATCTGAAGTGAAGGCTGATAGATAGCTGTACTGCACTGGATGAGGACCTTTTCTTCTTGTTTGCTTCTCTTTTTCGTCTTCTTCGCTTCGAGTTTCTACCCCTATTTGTCTCTTTCTTTTTTTTTATTTGTCCTTGCACGGAGCGTGACGAGCCGACGTGCGACATGTTGGCCAGTGAGCAACTAACTCGGCTGTTGCCAGAAATATCGTCTGAACCACCCCTCTGGTGGGTAGGGTATTCTTGTGTATCCATCGCTTGGACAATCTCCGGGGAAGTCCCATGTCGAGACGTTGCCACAATTAAAAAAAAAAGGAAATAATATGTTTTCAATAAACAATGTTAAGAATGTTTGCAGGTAAGTGCATCCCGTGGTTCCGGGATGCGAGACGACACTGAGATGGGACTTTAGAGCCGCTTCTATGTCTTGGTGAGTAATTCCGCCGTTCTGGTCGTGCTCAACCTGTCAAAAGGACCAAAGACAAAGCAGCTTCTTGTTGCCTATTTTGGTGCAACGAAGCCGTGGCAGCTTGATTTGACTGGTCGTTGCTTCTAGCTAGGATTAATGGGAACGAGACAGTAGCCGCGTTAGCGTGGCCGCGGCTATCTATCGAGGCGCAAGTGAGATGAGAGGAGTCACGCGACCCCACAGATGGAAGCCGTTGCAGAAAGCAAAAAAAAGGAGAGAATAACGTATTCACGCGGGAGAAAGAATGCGAAATGCAAAGAGAAGGGAGAGAGAGATTGTCTTGCCTGGAGTAGTAAGTTGACCGAGACCTACAAGAAATACCCAGACCGAAGCTGATGATGGTGATTCAGTCAGGACGTGTGGGCCGTGTCTCAACATGCAAGATTTGGGGGCCATGC
The DNA here is from genome assembly GCA_018360255.1 of Claviceps maximensis. Taxonomy (NCBI): domain Eukaryota; kingdom Fungi; phylum Ascomycota; class Sordariomycetes; order Hypocreales; family Clavicipitaceae; genus Claviceps; species Claviceps maximensis. The sequence goes on from SRPZ01000090.1 coordinate 53,157, forward strand.
CATGGCCCCCGAATTGACAACGTTAGAGTTCCGAACCCCAATGCTACCTGCTTTCGCGAACTCGTGCCGGATCCAAGATGTGTGCCTACATGTATGCACTTCGACGCAGCGGTGGCGACGACGCCGTCAAGGTAGTCTGCAAATCGAGTGTAGTTGACAGCCGGTGTTTTGTCATTTGTTTACTTCTGCCCTGGGTGTGCGCACAGTCGGTTCCAAGAAACCCACCCACTCGTCTCAGCGTGCATCTTGGAAGGCAGCTGAAATGCTAGAGTATAGGTATACATAAGTATACAAGTGCCTGTATACACGGCATCTGTATGTATGTACGTAGTATGTACATACCCAATCTATTCATTCGTGACTGGTCGATTCGATTGGATTGCAGAGGTAACTCCCATCTTGTGTAGCTGTCATCCGATCGATCTGGCCAGGAGCGTCAGCCCAGCTTATACAGTAGCTACCTACTGCTCTGATCAGTCCCCATCGTGTGCGTCCCAGGAAAAGATGGGAGGGTCGGGTCGGCAGCGGCGTCTGGATGCCGTCAACAACCTACCTTCCTACTCAGACCAGCCAGGCTTGTTCGGACTGGACATGGACATGGACGGCCGAGGCTGGGAGTGCACATATGCAACGTACATACACAGGGGGGGACGAGACACCGGATAAAACGAAGTAAAAAGCATGGCAGGGCAGCAAGAACAGGCAGAATGGACAGAGTATCACGCTCATCATACCAACGGCAACGTTGAAGCATCGAAAGTCACACAACCCAGCAATGCGCTCTGCGAGTCATGGACGCATGACGGATGATCAGACCAACCAGAGGACCAGACCAGACCAGATCAGACCAGACCAGACGAGACATGACTGGACGCAGCGTGGAGGTGTCTCTCTCGAAACTGGACGCGACAATGTCCGACGGGAAGGCGCGACGCGGTGGAGTGGCTGCCTGGCCCCAGCCCTTCTCTTGTCCCGCCCGGCCGCTGGTGCGTGCTCACTACCCACTACCCACTACCCACTACCTGCCTGCCTTTGATGTTCCTGTGCCTGCCTGCCTTCCCCCTGCCTTCCCTTCCCACTTCCCACCCCACGGATATTTTCTTTCCGTGTTGGTTGTCCGGTCTTGTCAAATTTCGAACTGCATGAAGCTGCACACGCCTCGCCTCACTCGCCTTTTGCCCCTCCTTTCGTTAACCTCGTCTCTTCATCCCGGCAATGTCGCTGCTACGACTCGCCACCACATCGGTCACTCGACACAACACGGGAGAACTCGAGTCCTGAGTCCTGACTCTTGACTGCCCGGTCCGCGGGCCAAGGCATTTTAATTACTGGGGCTGGTGCGCGTTGACATCTCCGCAACTCATTTCATGCAACCAACCGTTCTTGCGTCAAAATCAGCTCAAGGAATGCGCTCCTCCCATTTTTAAATATTGGGCCGTCTTTGAAGCAGCGACAGCACAGAATATAAAAAAACAGGGACGATGAGGAAGAGAAACAGATTTTCTTTTTTCCGAAAATAAAATAAAAACAAAAACCCTTCGAACTCGGAAACCTGTTCGTTGTCATCTGGAATGCATCAGCTGCACATGTTGACCAAGCCATGCTACTTTACAAACCTGGAAGGTCATGCTGGGAGCTGGGAGTGTCCGCTTCGACGAGCGTGATCTGAGCGGTTCCGGATTTTCCATCTTGAACGATGCACCCCGCTGGCTGTGATGAAAGCACCCAAGGCCTTTGTACATACATACATGCGCGGACCGGCAGGCTGGATGGCCGACTTGACGGGCAGTGACGGGCATGATGGACAGGGCAGGGCTGATCGACTGCCAACTTTCCTCCTCAGTGTATCGTGCAATCTAAATCTGGGTCTCGGATCCATGATCAACCGTTTAAGTCAACTTCGGCTGCGTTCCCGACCCCGAGTCTCTGATAGTTTGATCTTGGTACCTGCAACTTCTGGAAAGGAGCGCACGGCCTAATTCATCCGTGCCCGATTCTATTACGTATGTACAGTGAGATGACATGAGTTGTATGTACATATGTACGTACACACGTCAGACGTCCTTTGAAGTCTCGTGTCTCTATCGGATGGCCGATTCCATATTCCGTTCTGACTCTCTACAGGCATTTTCAACTCTTTCTGTTCAGTCTGGCACGAGTCTGCATCTCTTATGATGACCACGGTGCCTTGGCCTGTTACTTCAATTAATTGCGTCTAGAGCCTGTATGATTGGCATTGCATGCTGTTCCTAAGCAGATCCACCTTGGAGCTATTCCAACATGGTTAGCACCAGCGGTTAAGTTACTTGGGTCATAATATCACCCCTCCATCAGCCCGTCTAGATTTGCGCTTCATCCAATGTCGGGGTTTAGCTCGTCCTGTCTGAGCTCGTGAGTTTGCTAGGCTGAGAGCAGTATATGTCCAGGACAGTTTCAAAAGGTCGTTGCTGTTTTTCCTTTTTGCGTTTCTGTTCATGACTGTTGGACGAATGTCTTCTATGTACAGCATGGCACAATAAGCTCGTACGAAGCTTGCTGAAGCTTGCCTCCCCGAAGCTTGCCTCGACTATGTCTGTATCCACTACGGACAGACTCAAAACATACATACTCATCAAATATAGCCGACCCTGCAACTAATACGCACCCCTTTTTCACTACCTACATAAAGACTAGTCTTAAACCGTCTTTGCTTCCATGTTCCCTGCCGCTATAAAAGGCTACCATCTACTCCACAGACCTAGACCGCAACGTGCCTACCTGGCTTTTGGTCCGGGCACCAAAGAGCATCGATCCTGTACTTTCTTGGTCCTATCATGAACAAGTGGTGGAGGGTTTTTTTTTGGTCCATGGTCCTAGGTTTGATGATGGCACGAGGTTTGTCTGACTGTTGCCGCGGCATATGCTTGGGAATTGCCCTAGTAAGCAAGACATGCGGTATTACTTTCGGTCTTTTCGGCCTCCTCAACCCCCATGATCAGAATACTTTGGGTTCGGTCGTTCTCAAGAACGCAAGTTGGTTCCAACTGCTGCATCGCGAGCTTGAGGAGTCTCTAACGAGTGTTGTGAACCACCCCTGTCCTGGATATTGCCGCCCAAGCATCTTCTCATACAATGTACGGTACCTGGTGGTGCCCACACATTGCATTTTGTCGAGGAGCAACGGAGTAGTCCGTAATTGCGGAAGCTCGTTCCTGACTACAAGAGCTATGCTAGATACAGGCACTGAGGGCATAAAAATCATCAAAACTATTCTCCGATCTGCCCCAGCACAAAATACTAGGCCCTGTAATACTACCGGTACCGGGTTGTTTCCAAAAAGGACGTAAGTCTAACGAGATTCTAGTTCAACTTCACGCCATTTCTTTCGTGAGTACATATCTGAGAGTACATACTACGTACATACATACACTGTACGTACATATACATGGTTCGAAGTCCCACACCGGCCTACTCGTGCCCGTTCCCCGTTTTCGGCATCTCAACGTGGAACGCTCTCACCATTCGAGGGCCCCTTGCCGGATTTTGAGTTAAATATCGACCTGGATCCTCCCACTAACGATGCTACTAAGAGAGGCGACTTCATGAACTCGACATCGTGCCCAAAAGAAAACCCCGAGAGAAACAACACAGGCGGGACTTGCTCTCTTAGCACCTCCTCAAACTAATCACGGAAAGCTGTCCAAGCCCAATCCCGCCACTTATCATATCGGACAATCCAGAAAATACTATTCCGCGCTACCCCCCCCTCCCCTTCCCCTCTTCCTCCGTCCCCCTCTTTTCTCCTTCCGCCACTCCGCCCTTCTACCCGTTACCCAACTTCGACCCCCCTGGTCTTAGCCACTAGCAGTTCAACCAGAGGAGATCAGTAAATGGGCCTCTGGAAAATCTGGCAAGCTAAGTCTGTCAAGAAGCGACTAATCGAGTACCCTTCTTTTCCAGCACCGGACAAAGAAAACCCGGGCAGACTAAACTATTTCCTTTGTTGGCTGCAGCGTCTTCTAGACTAGGACCGGCCCTTTCTACAGGCTTTATTTTAACCTCAACGTCATAGCAGTCAATGGTCACCATAGCCGATTCTCGCCTATTTCATACCACATTGCGAACGACTTCACCTCAACACACCCGACGGTCCTCGGCGACAGAGCCCGGGAGGGCAATCTCCTTGAACACAAGCCGTTTGTCAAGAAGTGAGGACGCCGTACAGAGCGGGTTGCTCTGGCGGAACCTATGTACCGACGACACGCTGGCGGACAACTACAGAGTCGGAGGCTACAGCGTGGACTTTAATGCTGGCCATGGAGCCCATGCCGATAGCCAAAGCCACCTTCAGCAGCCTTACTCCTCGGGCCAATCAAGCAATTTCCAAGGTCTACATCACTATTCATTCAGCAGCCAAAATCAACAGCCAAGATCAACGTATCCGAATTCTGCCGGAGCCGTTAGCACCGCGGCGGGCAACACCTCGCCAGACCTGCCACATGGGCCGTCGTCTTCACGAAGTGGTCTCTCTGAACAGTCACAATCTCAACCTCAACCTCAACCACAACAACAACAACAACAGCAGCAGCAGCAGCAGCAGCAGCAACCGCAGCAACAGCAACAGCAACATCCCAGATCGCACCCAACCGCGTCGAATATGCAGTTAGACACCTCTCATATGAACGGCAGTCGGCTCGGCCATCTCCCCTACGGATCCGCGACATCGGTAAACACGCCGATGTACCCCTCTACTGCGTCCCCATCTCAAGGGCATGCGTCGTTTCTTCCAAATAGCGCTAAGAGGATTCGAAACGATGAATTCGAAATCTCAATGTCCAGTGTATCTGCCTTGGGACAGTCTAGTCTCGAAGCTATGGCGCCGAGTTCGATCGGAGCCGCATACGGACAAGCAGCTGCAGCTGCAGCTGCTTCCAACGTTGACAGTCTATCTCACTCAACACAAGGACACCACTTGCAACATCATCATCATCATCTTCCTGACCTCGGTCATCTAGGAAAATTTACGCGACGGGAAGATGGCAGTGGAGCGCCTAGTATGGTCGGACAAGCTGGCATGCCAAATCCAGCACCCCGGCCGCGCGGACCCAAATTGAAATTTACGGCTGAAGACGATCAACTTCTTATAGAATTAAAGGAGCAAAAGAATTTGACATGGAAGCAAATTGCAGATTTCTTTCCTGGCCGCTCTTCGGGAACTCTACAAGTTAGATATTGTACAAAGTTAAAAGCCAAAACGACCCTGTGGACTGATGAGATGGTACGCTTGTTTACAACCCCTCCCCTCTCTTTTTTTTTCTCTTTCCCGTCTGTTTTTGTTCTTCAAAGGTTCAATAAGAGAATGACCATATATTCTCCGGAGGGAACACATTAAATCCCTGATCCGCCGTGCATGAGAACCCCTGTATTATCTCATCAGTAATAACACCATCACCATCATGGCCATGAACTAACTCAGACTGCCCTTTCCTTCTCACCTTCTAGGACCACAAACTACGCACAGCGCTTGCCGATTACGAGACCGAAAAATGGCGTATTATAGCACATAAAGTGGGAAATGGCTTCACACCCGCCGCGTGTCGTGAGCGTAACATGCAGATGATGGGTGAAGAGGATCCCGATGCTACTTGGCATTCTTTGTCACCGCGATCTGCATCAGGACAGGAAGAATCAGAGACGATTGAGCTGCCTCAGATACACCGGCCGTGGCGCGACTAAAAAAGAAAGAAGCTCTATGAAATAAACAGTCTTTCTTCTTCTTCTTCTTCTTCTTCTTCTTCTTCTTCTTCTTTCAATTCGTCAAGACGATTGAAGCGTGCTTTGCATTTGAAGGGATCTGGATACTGGCACTATTTCATAATGCCAACGTGGCATTCTCTCATATTACTTGTACATACACGAGCGCTAAATGTGGCTTGTGAAGGTAAACCCACAACCGGAAAAAAAAGAAGCAAATAACAAATACGGAACACTTTTATGCTACCGATTTCTATTTCCCACTGGCGAAGGAAGCAGAATATCTATTTTGGAAAGTCTTACCTTTATGCGCGAAAAAGCAAAAAAAGCAAAAAAAGCCAAAAAAAGAAAAAAAGAAAAGAAACACACAAATACACATGGCAACCATTGTCACTGGTCTGGATGGATGCATTTAGATGGCAGAGTAACATTTGCCGAAAGCCATTTCGGCGTGGCTCTTTTGTTGTTGCAGACAACCACAGGCAGAGCTCCTCATGATTGGCGAGGCAAAGCACGGTGTGTGTTTGGGGCAAGGGGGGGGGGGGGCGTGCATCGTGCTCCCTGGACTTTCAAACACCCCCCCCCCCCGACCCACAAACGCCTTGTGAGAAACAGTCGGATGCTATAAACCTAATTTATACAATGCACCCCTTGGATGATTTTACAGAAATACGTACAGGTCCACCGCTTTCTTGGCGGCCCATCGCACGTGATCTCGGCTACAGCTGTTCTCCGGGGGTCCTGCGTAACGTGGCTAGTATAAACTAGCATCCATGTACCTTGTTTTTTCTTCCTCTCCCGAAGCGGCACTAAATGTACATCTAGGGCTCTACATAATTGTATCATCGCAGTATTCAAAGTAGTTTTTCCTTTGCTCAATCACATCTCTCATGTCAATGTGTAAAGTCATTCAAAGCGGTGCGCTGAACGGAGGGGAGGGAGGGAGGGAGGATACTTGTAATTCACTACCGTTTGGATACTTGGGCATTTACCTTGTGTCTCGAAAGAGAAAATGTCAAGGGCGAGAGGAACCAAATAAAAAGAGGCAAAAACAAAAAAAAAACAAGTTTACACCTCGCCATCTCTTGTCGTCCAAGGCTCCGTCTTCATTCGATCAAGACTACACTACGCCAATCCTTTTTGCTAGCTCTTCCTTGCCCAGAATTTCATGATTTTCAATCAAGTCGACTAGACCACGATGTGCAGTAACATCCAGCCTGGTGTCCAAGAATGTGGCCATGTCAGCAATCCACCCATTAAAATCTCTGATTTCCGTCGACTTGCCAGCCTCCACATCCTGAAGCATAGAGCTTCGATTCTCACCCACCTTTTTGCCAAACGCGTACAGCTTCGACTTCAAGTTCGGTAGGGAGAATCTTTCCATCAGCTCACTTCGTATCCTGATCAGAGTACTTTTCACTTCATCATCGCAATGATGACTCTCGCCAGACTGTAGAAATTGCTGAGCATAAGACACCAGCATGTCTGTGCTGGTATCATGATTGATTAGCGCCTGGAGCACGGCACTCGTTTCCTCGAGCACCTTGTCCAGCAGGCGTACCAGGGGATCCTCTGGATCGCGGCTTGTGAACAGGGCTCCATTTTTGCATCGCAGCAGGGCTGTCAGGGGGTTGATCACAGCATTCATTACAAGCTTATCCAGTTGGAGCAGCCAGAGTTCGCCCGAAGATACCAATTTTGTGTCTAGTAGGGGTGCGGTCGCGATGTAGTCTAAGAAAAAATCAACACCAGTCAGAGCGGATTTCCGCCGCTTCTGTTGCGCTTGCAACAGCGAAGAGTCTGCGTTCCAAAACACAGGTCCAAGGGACGCGTTGGCGGGAGCCATGTGGATGCTATGGAAAGGGCCCGTCGATAGCACGCCATGATTCACAACGCATGCCGAGAAGTTGGGAGTATTCCCCGGCGGATATCGACTAGTCATGTATAATGGGCCATGTGGAGGCCATAGCTTGGACATGCCGTTCTGTGCAAAGACGACGGAACTCGATTTATCCAAGTACCGCCGGAGTCGATCTGCTTCCATCACGGCGAACGATGTTTTGGTTGATATGAACAGGTTGCGGAGCTTCCCTCCATCTGCCACCTCCCGCGCTGGACCGTACAGCGGCTTCGTTTCAGTCCACCACTCGATGGTGAAATCCTTGTTCTTAATCGTCTTACCGCTGCCGCATTGCGTGAGGCATATACCCTCGCTCGCCACCCACTGGAATAGAAGCTCCTTTCTATGCACCACAAGAGTGATGGGAACAGGGTTATGATGCCTAGCCAAGTGAGTGGCATACAATCTGCCAATGTTTCCGACGCCAAGAATGAAAATCCGCTTGACAAGGTCTGTTTCTGTGCCGTCCAGGTTTCTAGTGCAATCCTTCGAATGCTTCTCGCTCCCATTCTCACCCTTTCCTTGTTTCGACGGGATTGTCCCAACGTTGGCCGTAGTCCAGGCAAACAGCTTCGGTGGTGGTCGTGTATCGGCCAAAATGGTTTTCAACCAGGCTGGGTGCTGACGAGGTGGCATACTGCGACCCCCCCCCCCTTTCTGTTGGTGGGTTTGCAATACTTGCTGGCGGGATGACGGGAGCTTCGTGGGTTCGCAAGCGACTGTAGGGATGATAGATATCGATTGGGCGTTGGAAGATTAGCTAGCTACCTCAACTGAACCTTGCTTCGTCCAAGTTATAATTTAGGTGTGTAACGTAGGAATGGGTTTTCGACCCGAATGCAGGTGTCATGGACGTTGCCGTGCCAAAGTCTAGCTTATGAGCTTCTGTAGATATCCTTGAGTGTTGACAGGTCTGGTTGGTTGGTGGGTTGACAGTACCAACAGCTGTGAGCGTCGAATAGCACCGCGCGGACGACGAGCGATTCAATTGGATGGCGATCGAATGGCCGATTCCAAAGTTTGGGAGGGGTGGAGAAGGCGGGAACGCGAGAGCATGACTTCGCATAAGCATCATGTCACCGTGCAAATAAAGGGTGATTGACGTTGCGGTGGTATCGCTAAATAACGAGACCAAGCAAGGCAAGGCGAGGCAAGGCGAGGCAGGGCGAGGGCAGGGCGAGGCGAGGCGAGGCAAGGCTAGGCTAGGGCTGCGGAAAGCGCTCAGCAGCGGAGACTGGGACTTGGGGTGGATTCAGTAAACGTCCACTGCCGCCGACCTACTTGCTGGACGATAGATGCCGGGGGTTACCTCCGATGGTAGTGAAAATGGACGCGTGGAAAAGGAGGAGTCGGCGGTTCATGTTGATGTGCGAAGTGTGCGAAGTGTGCGGAGGACTGGAGGCCCGCCAGAGGGCTGGAGGATTATCATGCATCGTGTGCTGTGCATCGTGTGCTGTGCATCATGTGCTGTGCGGGGCGGCGTTGTGGTTGGTGGATATGTGCGGGAAATTTGCCAAGGCCGCCGGAATCCGAGGGGTGGGCAGGAGGCAGGAGGCAGGAGGCAGGAGCCGCAGGAGGCAGACTGACGGGCAGACAGGCAGGTGACATGGGATGCGCCTTCCATCTTCAAGGTTCCGAACAGCTATCCAACGCTCAACCCTGGTTCAGATGCAACGAGGAATATCACGACCTCTTTTTTCTACACAACTCCCCCTTTATTTGGTTACAAGGATCCGCCAAACGATCTTTCAAGAGCAGCTTTCCCCCCTGCTAGCGGGAGAGCCATAATTAGTCGAGCAGCTGCTTAGCCGGAAACAACCCCGTCCCGGGGTAATTGGTGCCATCCGATGGGTGGGGACGGGTCCACGCCACGCCTGCGTGGGCCACGCGCCAGAAGATATGACCAGCGAGAAAAAGAACAAAGGAGAAGAAGGAGAAGGAGTCGAGAAGAGGACGCTCGCTAGCTTTTTTCTCGACACTGCATCACCGCACGATAAATGTCCGAAAAGGCAACCCTGCGGTGGAAATTCCAGGCTATTCCAGGCTTTTTCGCTAACCATGCCGAAATCGCACGACAATGTGCTGATGGTAAATTGGTCACGCAATCAAAGCTGGGCTGGGCCCTCCTACCACGCGAGCATCCAACAGACACGGCAAGCCCATCATCGTTGGACGTTCGGGACTGGGAGGGAGCGCTTCTCACACAGTCTACAAGGTTCTGTACCTTACTCGCCATGGGTCTGGCTACCATAATCAGAAGCATGCAGAAGTGGGAACCAGAGCATGGAATATTAGTTGGTGTACCCCTTTTCCTGGTAGCTGGTTTTCTTTCTCCTAAATAAAGTTTATCAAAAATGCACATGCCTGTTCATTTCCCTTCAGCCAAAGTGCGCATGCCCGCTGTAAACAAAGCCTTCCACTCGACTCCTCGTTAACAAAAAAGCGCTAGGAGCACTGGTCCTTACTCAATGACGATAGCCATTCCACATGGTTTGATTCCTTCCTCAACGAAACTGGCATCCAGCAAGTCAAGGAACTCGGCCAATTAATGGATCGACGCAGTACGCAATGATGGCTTGTCACTTCCACAAACCATCTACACCAGCCCACTGGCAAGGTGTCTTCAAACGACAGACCATGTCTTTTCAGGACTCATGAAGGCAAATCATGCATCATTCCAGCCCATTGTAAAGGAACACCTCCGAGAGCGCTTCCTCCTGCATACCTGTGACTTTCGGCGGCCGCGTTCATGGATCGAGAAGAAAACACCTTCCTACATAGTAGAAGACAACGTAACCGAAAGGGATGGATTCTCCGGCCAAACCCGTGGGGAGACGCCCGAGGAGCATTATGCTAGAAAGCAACAGGCATTGGAGGAGATTTTCTCGACCGAAGACAACGTCTTCATCTCGCTAACAATTCATTCCTTGCCATCCGCGCTATTCTACACGTGTACCATGTAGAATCTTTCCGGGTCAGAGAAGGAACGTCGTTGGCACTGTTGGCGAAAGGGTAGATGACGCAGTAGAATTCTCGAGCCCGCGTACGGTATTAGGCATTCGGCATTAGGCATTTGACATTGGGCATGGCATAAATGGCGAGAGGAGGTGAAGGAGAAGGTGGTGGTGGAGCGCCCGTCTGTTGTTGGAACTGGATCGAATTATAACTATATCACGCGGTGATTATTGCACTAGCGCTCCTTTCTAGTTTCCGCGATCCTTTCAGATCGAAGCCGACATATATGACACCCCTGACGATTTGGTAATGGCTATGCGATGCTAGCTGATAAGAGTTCAGGGGGACATTCGTTTAAATCTCCACACAACCACTCAACACACGTCTTGGTCTGTTCATGTCAATGACATAACTTTCCTTTTTTAAAGGCCAATCAATAGCCGCATTGTAGATCTAAGGGGAGATCGAGAACAAGGAAGGAAATACAGACAAAAGAGGGGAGCGGACGTGCTTCGTCTAGACTGCATGCATTAAACGGTGGCATCTAGATTCAATGTAATAGCGCAACTGCCGCCCCATCCGGACGTATATATGTGTATTTAGAAGCACCAAGACAAGGAAATAAGAAGTAAAAAAAAAAGAACACGCAACATACAATCCATCATGTAAAAGCTCTCTAGATACTGTATTGCGCAAAAATAAAGGGTGCCTAAGAAGAGAAATATAGAAAAGGACATGGAAAAGCCGGGGAGGAGGGAAAGAGTTGCACAGAGAAATGGCCGATAACGGAGGTTAAAAACAATCAGACCTCGATTTTAAGTTAGTGACGGCCCGTCTCGTCCAAGTACGGAGTTCAATCTCGGCGGCGAAAGCTCCGTCCTGGATACGCAGCTTGCCTTTTGGCACAAGAGGGATCAACTTTGGAGAGAAAAAGAAGGGTGTGCGTGTGTGTGGTTTGCTTTAGTTCGAAGTCAAGAAAAAAAAAGGGAACAGAAAAGAAGGAAGAAAAAGAACCAGACTGTATCTGTATATAAACTTCATCTCTCGCCCTATACACTACAGAAGTGAGACTCCACGAACAGGAAAAGAACAGTAGAGAGATGAAAATAAAAAGAAAACATGATTGATACATTGCCGTTCTTTGCGTCGATAACGTCTGTATATGGTGTATGGATAGGGGGGGGGGAGTAGATTCTTTTTTTCCTCTTATAATGTAGGTCTTGTGGCAGCAGCTGACGGTAGGATCAAAAGGGGTTGCAGGCAAAGTATGAGCGCACGAGCGAGTAAAGTCTGCCAAAGAGGGTCGAAGAGAAAACTTGATTATATATATATATATACATATATATGTATATATTGGACGGGGAGTTTGTGAGAAAGAAAAAAAAGAAGGCCAGTGGAATTGTCCCATGACGGACGTGTGCAGTCTAATCTGCTGTGATTTCATGTGCTGTTCCTCGTGGTCAAGATTCAAATACATGTACACAAAATGATGTGGAAACCCCGAGAGTCTATTTCCCCCGTCCTAAAGACGAAGAACGTGTCACAAGTACGAGTATACGACGCTAGACACGCAAATATGGGCAGCGCTATAGCACCAATATGACTTTTCTACATTCAAAATGCTGAATATACAAGGAAAAAAAACATGTCGTATTAAACCAAGTTGATCTTATTTTACATGCTATTTATGCTGATACTTATAAAAGTATCCAGGCAAAATACATGAAAAGATAGTGGTACATCTGCAATTAGTTTGTCTCTAAAAGTAGTAGGACATATGTTTCTCCTCTGTTGAGAACATGAACAAAAATCCGCTGTTATTTCAAAGCAGTTTGTTGTTGTTGAGGTCAGAAAACGGCGCTTTTATCGACGATACGAACACGAAAAAAGAACCTCTTGTGGTATCAAGACCATGATGTCGACAAAATTGACAAATCAAAACAATCACGTTGCATATAGTTATACTCACATTGCATATCGTTGCAATCAATTTGTACATCGTTCAGCCAAAGGCTCATGTAGATCCCACACAGCCACACACAAAACGATTCTCTCCAAGGACCGAGATATCCAAGTCTATACATTAATAAGAAATGCCAGATTACAAAGCAACGGATGGCCAAATGTTCAAATGACGCTCCCCCACTTTTTGCAATACCTAAATCTTCCCAACTCACTTCCTCCGTGGCCGAAAAGGGCGCACGCCATTGACGCTATCCCACACGCTATCTGAGACTCTGGTCGGAATCTTCCTCCCCTTCAAGCGCTGATCAATGAGCCACATGCCCACGACAAACTCTTGTCTCGTCAGCATCCCCTTATGGCCGCCATCTACTAGCTCCCAGACCTCCACGAGTTCGTCCTGCGGCAGACGGGACCGCTTCCAGATTTCGCGCACCACCACGTTGAACACACACTCTGATTCCTCTGGAGCTTTATCAAGTCCGCTGGACCTGCTACGATCCGGCGGACTGGAATGGCCGTGGGAGTGGGTATGTTCATGGGGAAAGACGGAGTAGCCTCGATTGGACGCCCAGACTGCCTCGTAACGTTTTCGTTCTTTCTGAGTGACTTGGTCGCGCCATCGTCTGCGGGCCCCCTCGCGATGCGCGTGCTTGTTGCTCGATAGTTTGTGCCGATGAGCAATCTTGATGCGTTCTGGGTCATCGTCTTGATAGCTTGTGGTCTGGCGTAGCGTCTGCAGCAGGCGCGGGGATCTTTGGCGCTGGGGTAGACTCGGCGGAGGAAGCGATGAGCCTGTGTTATGGGGTGTAAGTTTTGCGGAAGCAAGAGAGCTGGCCATGATGGCATTAGTGAGCGTGTCGAGTGGGAGGTTGCTATTGCTATTGTTGTTGGTGTTGCCAGAAGTAATGGTCAGACGACGACCAGAGGATTGAGGCGCCAGTACGGGCGAGGTTGGCGCGCTGGCCACAGAGCCTCTTCTTCTGCTGCGGGAGAGAGGAGGAGGAGGCAATTTCCTTCGGACCGCCTTGCGAGGAGGTGGAGGAGCAGGAGCAGGGGCAGAAGTGTAAGGGACGATGGGCAGCCCAAATTCAGTCCGAGACGAGGACGAAGCTGTAAAGGTGGAATGCGAGGTGACAGCATCCGAGTCCTCGTGATGCAGCCAACTCCTAGACTTTTGACTAGTGCCCGCTGCCATTTGTTGTTGTTGTTGTTGTTGTTGTTGTTGTTGGCTGATTCGGGATTTTGGAGGTGAAGACGTCCGTGAGTGAGAGCTAGCACCTCGAATCTCCGCGTCCCGAGAAGGCGAAGATGCAGTTCCCTGATTCCTCCCGCCAGATCCATTCTTTTGAAGCTTCGACGACGGAGTGCTCAGACCAGGCGGCGCCAGTACAGGCCGGACTAGTCTTGTAGGTTTCGGCGATAACACCTCAGGCGTGGCGAATGCGCTAGTGATAGAGGATGTCCGTGGAGGCTGCACCGCGGACTGTTCACGTCTGGAAGGACTCGGAGACTTTCGAGACGGTCCTGGATTTGCACATGTAGGAAGAGAAGAAGGAGGAGGAGGAAGTTGAGCTTGCTGTTGATGGTTGTGTGGATTGTGACCAGCGGCATGCGGAAAAGGCAGAGATAAATGCGGCGGCAGTTTCGGTTTCGGCATAGGCATGGCAGAGATCTTTTCGGAGCTTCTTTCGACGCTTCTCTTAGGGTGAGGAGGAGGTCTCGAAGATGATGGCACGGCATCAGTTCGTCTAGTCTCGGCCTCGACCTGAACGCCGACCTCTGCAGCAGGAAGAGTCTCGGCGGGAGTGCCGGAAAGAGGAGGTGAAGGCGAAGAAGGTTGTCGGGAAGCTGAGCTTGGCTTCGGCTTCGGCTTCGGCTTCGGCTTTACGGCCGGTCTTGACTTGAACGACGTGGCTGACGAAGTCCTCACATGACGTCGTTTCTCGTCGGGTAAACGCTCATCACGGACATCAAGCGACTGCCTCCTTGAGGATCCAGCACCCCCGCCATTTTCAAATAAAGAAATCAGTTTGCCTGTGGCAGGAATACTGTCTGAATCGACGACACCATCGCCGGAAGGCGACACCGTCGTTTCAGCAGCAGGACCGAATGGCGACGTGTTCTGGTGCCGCGGAGCAAGCGGACTCGGACTGGCATTTCGACCCGCCGCGAGTGTAGCCGCAATGAAACTTGGGTTCTTGGGATCGGGCCATTGCGACGAGGTCGACATGAGTGATTGTTGCTGCTGCTGCTGCAAATACGAGCTGCCATTCAGCTCGTGCAAGCGCGCCGCACCCAAGCTGGCTGGAAAGGAACCCGAGGGATGCGCCGCGTCGGTATGATGTGAAAGGTGGCCGTTCTTGTGGCAATCCGCTGCGCCCATGCCATGACGAGAGCTTCCCGACCGATTACAGTTGATGTTGGCGGTCGAAGAGACTCCTTTGCTGGGGTGTGATGTTGATGATGTTGTTGATGTTATTGATGATGAAGAAGAGGATGGTTGTTCGGGTGATGACGTGGTCAAAGCCAAAGTGACCGCCGATCCAGCCACGGCATTTCGTTGAAAGGCAAGCGAGGCACCCCTCAGAGCAACAGCAGCATCGTCGGGCGCGGCAATCGAGCGAGAGGGCGCAGCATGATTCATCGGCGCTGAAAAGCTATGGCGACAGAGATATACATGAGCGGCATTGAACAAATTGAACGGAAGGAAACCTTGCGATTCGAGGTCGGGAGACGGGAGGCGGGAGACAGGAGGCGGGAGGCGGGAGGCGAAAGACAAATCGCACGGCAATATATCTACACCACGAGAAGACGCAGAAAAAAACAGAAAAACAAACAAGACAGCACAAAGGGGAAATAATCCAACAAACAAAGGCGAGCATAAAAAACAAGCGAGAGACGATGGAAATCATCAAGAATTCCGAAAGCAAATGCAAATGACAATGGTCAGATGTCAGACCTCGCTTGGCTGAGCGCTGAGCGCTGCGCACGCACGGCCCCTGACGCTTGCCACGAGACTGGAATTGCATACCTTTGTCCAATCACAGCGCCGAGGACGAGGCAGATTGGTGTATCTTGACCAATCAAGGCGCTCTGGCTCGGGGGAGGTGTGCGGGGTTCTCAATACGAGCGGCGTGGGGGAAAAGAAGTAGGGAAGAAGAAAACTGGTTGTAGATGAAAATGGTTGAAGGTGTTTTATTTTTCTTGTTGCGTTTATTTTCGCTGCCTTGCCTTATTTATTTTCTTCAATAACACAAAAAAAAAAAAAAAGGAAGAAAAAGACGCCAAACGGCGAGCTTCGACTGAAGCCCCGCGCGGCATCAGCAACCGGACATTCTTACCACGCGGCAGATGGCATTGTATGTCACTCAAGGTTCGACTACCCATAAACCTAGTAGGTACTTCCTAGTAGGTACTTAGTGTTGATTGTTGCTGAGCAGAAAAAGCGGGTCCTGCTCTTTTGCGTGGGAAGCGCACGATAGAGGCCTGGCAGCTCGTCTGAATGTGCATCAGTCACCAATTCAAGGAAATGAATCAAACATATATACATATATAAATATATGAAATAAAAAGTAAAGAAGACTTGAGCAGCAGAAAAGACCAGCAATCTGTCGCTCCAGAGCATCTAATGACACCACGGCCACATAAATGCCATAAATGGCTCAAATTCAGAAAAATCTTTGAAAAAAAAAAAAGTCTCTAAACGTTCCGTAAACGGGCTCAAGAACGCCGAAAGCATCTCAAGAGAATATACAATAAAAGTAACAGAAGTAATGACACTAATAGACATCATAAGGGAGATTAATAACATATAGAAAAAGAAAAAAAAAGAACACAAAACGCTCATTTCCAATACGCCATCCACCGATATCCACCTCTACCACCGCCGCCGCCTTCCCTTTCGATTTTCCGCCGCATACACCCCCGTCGCTACATCTCATTCTCATTATAATGACAAAGTTTCTCGTAAATAAAAGTGAAAAAAGAAGAAGGAGAATTGTTTTTCAAAAAACATAGTCGCGTGGTGCATGTGCCGTGATAGGATAGCCACTGTCGAATGCATCAGTCGTCGACGGTCGGCCGGGCTGTCATATCTCGTCAACCAAGACCTGTTCTTTTCCCAGTACTATCGTGCGATACCTCGGACTCTTTGCAGACAGCTTCTTGCCAAAGCAGTACAAACATATACAAGGAATGTCAAACTCGACACTCTTAAAAGCCTCAAAAGCCATCAAAACACGTCCTCGTCCGTCCACTCGCTGCTCGAAATCATTCGGTTGCCCTCTCGATCGACCGTCATAGACGGAGCAGAATACGGCGTGCCCCCCGGCACTCCCCTCTGGCGCTTAGCCTGGCTGTTCTGCTGCGGCTGGTAGCCCTGCTCGGGCGCGAACCTCTTGCCGCGCGCGGCCAGCAGCTTGGCGTAGTAGTCCTCTGAGGCGTCGCGTTCGGGCTCGCTGTTATCGTCGTACGTCTCCCAGTTCTCAGAGGCAGATAAGGCGTTTGACGCGTGTGAGGACGTGTTGGACAGTTGCCGCGAGGACGGCGCTTGCGAGTACGTCGACCGAGGAGGAGCGGCGGCGGCGGCAGCAGGCGCTCGTCTGTTTCCGCATCGGTTGTAATCATCCTCGTCATCGTACACAACGTCAGCATCATGTCCACCATCGTTTTCGCCATGTCCGTATCGGTCGTCGTAGCGGCCTCCATCTTCGTAGACGTCCTCGTAGTATTGTTGCCGCGGCGCGTGATGGTTCGAGAGGTTGGAGCTGGAGCTCGTGTCTCGTGATGACTTGTGGGTGCGGCCGTCATATACATCCTCCGGCTCAACGTGCCGGACAATACCGGACGATGGATATTGGTTCTTGGGCGTCTTGAGCTCAGGAGCAGATTTCAGGTCACGCATTTTGGGCGGCGGAGCACGAGCGGGAGCGCCGTTTACAAGAGTCTCGCCCCGAGACTCGGGCCGCGGACGCTCGGGCGAATTGTTCCCGTGCTTCATGTTCGATAGAGGCGCACGAGCGGGTATCCTCGAGGGACTCTCCTTGGCTCCCTTTGCTTGTGATTGTAGCTTCCTGGTTGCAGTCCAAGTAGGAGCCGTCGGTGTCTTGACTATGGAACGGGGCGGCGCATACCCCATCGCGCTGTTAGCTCTGGCCAGAAGTCCCGTGGCCTTGGGAGCCTTGATTGTTGACGTTGTCGTCGCTGCTGACGTCGCTGCTGACGCCGCTGTTGTAGTGTATGATGACGACGCCGATGTTGCCGGTCGTGGCGGCAACCCTGCAGGAGTCTTGGACCTCGCAATCGACCCAGCCTTCTTCGCATCATGGGGCTCCAGCTCGTCCAAGTACCGCTCGCCAAACACCAGAAACGGGCGCCCGTACTCATCCTCCCACTTCTCGAGCATCTTGCCAAGTTGGGCGGCTACCTTGGGCAGTTCTTTGGCAATACGCTTGCGCATCTTCTCCTCCCTCAGCAACTTGCCGGGGTCTCGCTTCTCGCCTCTCTGACCTCGCGACATGAGCCGCGAGGCGTCTTGGCTTGACGCCGCAAGATCATCCTGGTCCTTGATCAGACTCTTGTGCTTGTCCACGAGAGCCAGTATGGGAGCGCGTTGTTCTCGAAGCGCCTCGAGGCGCACCACTTCACGTTCATGAGCCTCCAGCAAAGCATCGCTGTAGACATCGGAAAAGGCAGGCAAGAACTCGAGCATCTCATCTTCCGAAAAGTACAGCGCATCCCACATCTCCTGGAGCTTCATTCGCGCGTCTTCCACAAAGAGATGCAGGTTTTGCCTCTTGAGTTCTGTGAGCCGGGATAACTCGTCCTCGAACTCGTTGATTTGCCTCACGCCGCATCCCCGATTCTGATTGAGGAATGTCTTGGTTTCTCCCTCGTCAGTTCCGAGCTTCAGCCATAGGGCTTCGACGGCGGCCTTGAGATCGCGCAGTTTCTTCTCGCGGTTCTTCTTCTGTTCGGAGAGGCCATCTCTCTTTGCTTGGAGGCGATCGATGTCCTCTCGATGGAGACCAAGCTGCTCGGGCGCTTCTCTGTAGTACTTGATAATTGTTCCATCTTGCTGGGCTTGAGGGGTGCCGAGTTCTACCCAGAGTTGGATGATCTGATCCGATAGAGTCCGCACAGAGGCGATGCGCCGCGTGTACTCATCGTAAACTCGAGTGAACTCGGCATCCAAGCGCTCGACGTAGGCGTTGGAAATATCGAACGTAGTTGGGGCGGGCTCATTGGGATTGCACGGCGGGAGCGCGATCTGCACAAATGTTGGCTCAAGATGAGACGAGTAGGATTCGAGAGCTTGGGCAAGTTCTGCAGACGTAAAAGAAAAGGTTAGCGATAATGAAGAATGAAGAAAGGAATGTAATCATGAGAGAACCTACTCTTGACTTGGTCGAACCGTTCCTTGTGAAGCCGACTGATCTGAGTATGTTTCTCCCTGAACCCTTGCAGACAACGCTTCAGAGGATATGTAATCTTGAAATCCTCATCATCTTGCTGGTCGCTCCGTCGTTTTTGTTGGGAGCCCTCGAGAGAAGCCTCCATCTGGCGAATAGTTGTGATGATCTTTTTTGCCTCATCGATCAATTCTTTTTTCTCTGACGAGACAAGCCGTACCTGGTTGTTCAACGCCTCTGACAGAGCGGTAAAGAGCTATACGCAAGTTTGTCATCAGTATTCGTGAGACCTTCCTTATTTCTTCAAAAGGAAAAATAAATCCAGTAAAGACAGCTCGAAAAAAGCAAAGCTCACCTCAGACTCGCGAGCTTCACGCTCATGCTCAGGAACACCAATCTCGTCAAACATGCCATGGAGCTGCAATATGCTGCTATTGACCTGCTTGGCCAGATGGCTAGTATCCACGGCCATTTTGTGGTATCTCTTCTCCCTCTTTCTTCGTGTCTCTCTTGTTCCTGACTTGGTCGCGTCAAAGGGCAAAAGAAAAAAGAGATCGGCGAAACAAAATCCCCTTGAAACGGGAGTCCAGGAGTCGTCCAAAAAACACACACACACACACCCAAAGCAGGGGTGCGCAGTTGGACAAGACTGCTGCTTTGGTGTAACGTATGTACAGTGGGATGCCATGAGTATTTGCACAGGTGGAGGTATCTCAACAGAATTTATCCGGTTCACCTGACAACCTTAAAAAAAGCAAAGAAAGTAAAAAAAAACTAATAGTAAAGCTAATAAGAAAAATGCATAATGTAATAAGAAAGATAGGGCCAGGGTATACTATATAGTATATATTATTATTATCATCATTATTTTTTATTTTTATTTTTATTATTAGTATTATTTTGCCTGTTTGTTTACATTCCTACGCGCTAACCGGCTAAATTCGAGATACCTTCACCCGTCCAAATACTCATGTCATCCCACTGTGTGTATGTATCATGTTATAAATAACAAGATTGAGTATTGCGGGAGGATAGCGCCCGGAGCTGCGGTGTTACGTGTTGGAATACGACACGTAGGGCGTAGGCATCAGCGTAATTACTGATGCTTCATAAGGTCATAAAACAAAGATCACACAAGTCACGATTCAAGTGCACAGTAGTATGATGTAAAGTTGTTCATTCTCTGTTGTGGTCTGTAGGAGACCATCCTTTATAAGGATGGTTCCTACAGACCACAACATGCGGCCCTTGGCTATTGCTGAGCTGGGCTGAACTGGCTGGTATGTGTGTTCAGATGGGCTCCGTTTTGTGGTTCATGCGTGCGTGCGCGCGCGCGGGGGAGGCAAGAGAAGAGCTCTTGGGACGATGTATGGGTCTCAATGTGCTATGACTGGATGCGCTTGTTCTTTCTGCGCAATTCAACAGGTGTTTTTTCTCTCTCTCTTTTTTTTTTTTCAAAATCGTCTTGTTGACGTTGACGTTGGCTTGGGGTTTGGGTGTTGAGGTTGATGTTGGAGTGGGCGCTAATGTTGTTGTTGTTGTTGTTGTTGTTGTTATTGTTATTGTTATTGTTATTGTTGTCGTTTTCCTTATAGCGGGCCGTTGTGGACGCAAACTCATCATATACGCTACGCGTCTTTGGTAATACGTAATTGTTCGGCGCCGCCAAAATCCCAATTGACAAGTGTGCCAGAAAAAAGAACAAATCAAAACACACGAAAAAAGGCGAATCGAGAAACCGGTGAGACAAGATAATTACGGGTAGATGAGGGGTAAGGGAAAAGCAAAAAAAGACCATACTCCTTTAAGCGGTGGACGATATGTGTTCGGAGGAACTGGACACACACAAAGTCATCGGCGCCGCCGTCGTGACGACGCGTTGTTACGGCAACCGAGTCGACCCTCGTGATCTCAGTTTAGACGTATCTAAGCGACTGAGCCAGTCAGAGCCAGTCAGAGCCAGCGTCTTGTCAGCCTAGCCAGGGGCCCCCATGCGGAGCGCCACCCTCGTTTCAAAATTCAGATGTCTGGCGTTGGTGTGCCAGTTCGTGGGGGCGTAATTGGAGAGAGTCGATTGGACAGGGACTGGACTACATACATCATTTGGGGCCGGGAAAAACGGGAATGGAAGAGATGTTCGCATTGATGCTCTCTGCATTGATGCTCTGCATTGATGGATGCTTTCTTCTTGCCAACTGCGCCGCAATGCAAGCACGTCGGAGCCAGCTTTTGTCGGGAATGGCATTGATTGGTTGGCGGCGACGACGACATCAATCATCGGACCAATCAAGCACAACAACACGGCCAGCCAACAAGACCAACGCTCAAATGATCAAACATGCAGGAGCACACTGCGGTCTGTTCCCCAGGGGCCGCCAGCAGTAGCAGCAGCAGCAGCTATATCATCATCACCATCACCATCATCATCACCACCATCATCATCATAACACGGCACACAAGCCAAAACGTGCCCTTCTCCCTCGAGAACCATAACCTGCTTGTCCGAGTGTACACCTGGAAGCACCGCGCTTCCAATCCTATTGAGCAGCATGATTATTCGTGTTGCAAAATGGCCCGTAAAAAATAGTCAAGTATTAATGCCTATCTGTTGATATTGAAGAGGATTTATTATCAAGGACACCGCTGCCATCACTTGGACCACTCGCCTCCCATCCATCTGTTGAAAAAGTCGAGCGATGCCTCGCCCTCATACTGAGGCACCATATGGCCGGCCTTGTAAATCTGCATAAACGACAGGCCTTTTGCGGCACGCACCGAGCCGTAATTCCTGCCAGAAGGGAGACGGAGCTGATTGATCTTGGCCGTGTTAAACGCCGACTTGCCAGGCCAGTCGAGAGCATTGACCCAGGCCCTGTTGCCGAGCCAGTTGCAGATGTAGTCAATGTCACCGGCATAGATCAAGACGGGCACTTGCGCCAGGATATCAGGCATGACGCGCTGCGTAGGCGCCATCCAGTCACCCGAGTTGATAAAGTTGTCATACACATCTTGGTCACAATCCTCGTATATCCGTTCGACCTCGACACCCAACGCCTTCTTGGTTTCTGCCTTGTTCAGGAAGGTGTCTGCGTAGCTCAGCTTTCCAGTGCCGTCGCGGTGAAGAATGTCGTACATGTTGCCACGGTACACAGTCAAGAGGTCCACGGTGCAGAAGTTCTGGGCTGCTGCGCATATATCCGCAGCGCCTTCATCGTAGCACTGTTTGATATATCCCAAACATTCAGGCTCGGCGCTCTTCATGCGCTGGCAATCACGCGGAGACAAGACGGCCTTGTAGCCTCCCTGACCGCAGACCATGGGCCGGTAGTACGAGTATTGGATCAAGGGGTCGACGAGACCGTTGCCAATGGCCAGACCCTTGAGATTGATGTTGCGGACCTTATGGGACAGGATCTCGTGCGCAATGGCGGGAATGTAGTGACCGGCATAGGACTCGCCCGCGATGAAGAAGTCCTGCTTGGCGTATTCGGGGAATTGGTGGAAGAAGAGGGTCAACAGAGCGTACATATCCTCTGCGGCAGCGGAGGATGTGTTGGTGTTGTTTCTGCTGTACGAGAAGCCTGCATTGACTGGCTGGTCGATGAAGATGACGTTTGCTTTGGTGTTCCACGCGTACGGGTTTCTAACAGGCTTAAGGTCTTCTCTGGGTATGGTGGCGGGGCCGAGTTCTGAGAAGAGGCCAACAAGGGACGAACACCCAGGGCCACCATTAAGCCATAGCACGACCGGGTCTGTGGAGGGTTTGCTTCTGGACTCGAAGAAATCTTGTCAAGTATGAGTCAGCACTTTTTTTTTTCTTCCAGCTTTCCTTCCGCACCTCACTTCACCATTTCCGTCGTCTTCATGGCTGTCATGCAAATACTCACAGTAGAAAAGATGCTTGTCCGTGGCCTCATTGTCCAGATAGCCACTATACTGCTTCACCTTGTCGATGCCCAGCGTGGACGGATCATTTTTGCGCACTCGCAATTGGTAGCTGTCCAGCTGGCCCTCGAGTCTTTTGTGAGCACCGGCATTCTGGCTTTGGGCTTGAAGCTGGCTGCCCTTGACGATGTGGTCCCAGAAACTATCTGGTAGACGATTGATCTTGGTCTCGCGAACGGCCACGACAGTCGTGGTGGCTGCGGCGGCCAAGAAGAAGGTCTTGATGGAAAAGCGCATTGCTAAGAATACTTTGGCTCGTAAACAACTAATGGACCAAGCGGGAAGGATATGGACGAAAAAAAAAAAGAATTCAAAGGCCTTTTATGCCCTTTCTTTCTTTTCTTCTTCTTCTTGTTTCTTGTCGTTCCTTCTTTCCTTCTTCCCTTTTCTTCTTATCTTCCGGCGGGGAAGGACAGGAAGGATGCTCGAGTGCTGGGGGACATTAACGTAGCAGTCACGAAAACCCTTCTGGTGTCAATGAGATATATAAGTACCTCACTTATAATGCCCGTAGGCCGTATGTACAATGTACTGCGTGTTCCACAAAATTGGGTATATCGAGGGGCATATTTCTGGCGGCTCTGTCCATGTCATGTCAGAATCTCTCCACCTCCATCGCCTTCCTGTTCCAGGGCGATTCCGTGTCTGCGCGCGCGTGATGCTTGCCCAGTCTCCAGCCCACTTGATAAGACGGTGGTGTCGAGAAAATATCCGTCACAAGATACGAGATTGCGCAAGGGCAGCAGCGGGCGTTTCACAGAAGAGACACACATATCGAGAGGACCGTGATCAAGCAAAAATGCTCTGTTGTCTTGGCTGGACATCCGAGCAGCACTCATCGACGACGCAATACATGGATAAGCTCGGACGGGCAGGAAGACCCTGCAGAGGGTCCACAGACCGGGGCCCCAATGCTCAATGCTTATTAGCAGTGAGTGCGTGGCCGGTGCAACAACTCGTCGGCTGCACCCACATGCAGGACTCCAGGCGTGTGTCGAAAGGAGAAGTTGCGATTGTAGTATGTGCAAGGTTGTGTCTGGGAGTACACATGCAGTGTGCACGCGCCATTGCGGGCGTGGGCGAGAACTGGTAGAAAGCAGTGTCTTTTTGTGATGCCGCGTTTTTGTGATGCCGCGTTTTTGTGTTGTTTTTTTTATGTTGATAATGGTTGTGCTTGTAGTGCGTGCAATGTGGTTTTGCAAAAGAGAGCCAAAATTTCGTGGCTGAGAATGCTGGTTCTTCCCGTGACGCGCGGCATTTCGCGGCAGGAATGACGGGAAGGCGCCTGCAAACTCAAACCTTGCTGAGCACGCACTAGTAGACCAGAACTGCCCTGCACTACGTCATCGCATCGGCTACCATGACCAGCCCTGCCACTTGACGTTGGTGGTCTGCTTCTCAATCACTATGAACCCATTCTGTATACGATGTGTTGTACATTGTATGTATGTCTGGTTTTGTGAGTCCCCCCCGTGCTCTTTTCTCGTCTCTATCGACAAGGGATATTCACACAGAGTGGCTCCATGCTGGAAGCTGCAGGGCGCCAAGCTTGCCTTTTGTTACATTACGGACCATAATAGACGGCAACACTTCTGCTTTGCCCCATGTCCCACATACCCCAGGCACAATATCACTTTATCCATATTGTTAATCTCGTGGCGCCAGGTCCAATGTTTGTGTTGCTAGGCCTTCCTGCTGCGATGGCCGTGGTGGCTGATGGAGATATGTGATGTCGGCTAACGCGAGAGGGCTAGGCAGGCAATGCCATATTCCCACACACTTGGGGGTTTTGTCCATCTGCGTTGTGTTCTTGGTTTCTCCTTCTTTTTCCTTGCACCAGTGCCTCTATATTTTTATTTTTTATTTTCTTTAATTTGTTCTTTATTTTTTTTGAAAAAGTGCATCCTACAATGGCACTTTGGTGTTTGTCCAACCAGCCCGTCCTTTCATGCAGTTTCTCCTTCCCTTCAAAGCCAACGGCTACAGATAACGGTGAGAGTTGGTCAACGACTCGAGACTACAGATATCCAGATGTCCCTTGTTGGACCTCCTCGTTCACCGGACGGTTACTCCACTAAACTATGCATGACCTGAGTTGTCCTCACCGGAAACAATCTATAAAGGACATATCATAATCCTTCTAAGTTCATGCACATTTATCTGTTATCTATATTATTGTAAGGTTATTTATTTACATTTGATTCAAACTCTTTTTTATTCTACGGAGGACCGATCAGGTGTTCTCGTGGAGACTCTGCGGCGTGCACAACAGCTTGGTTTGCCTATTCCGAGGATATATAGTCCGTCGCGAACGTCATACGTAGATGAACGAGGGAAGAAGGGTATGGAAAACTCGTTTAGCTCGGCCAAGAGGGGAGGTAAATTAAGACGGAAATCCCCTCCGTTTTCGGTATAGTTGCTGCTGTGCGTTCAGGCGCCAGACGAGGCCTCTATCCTTCGTCACACCCTCCCCCGGGCCCTGTCCCTGATTCGGCAATGTCCTTTATACGCTCAGGACCGACGATGCTTGTTCAAGAACTCAATCACCTTGGTCGACACGTCCTGCAGCGGCGACCCAGCCGCCGGCCACGCATGACCCATGCCGGCCACCTTGATGTGCTCCAATGCGTCAGCCACGCCTCGACATTCATATCTGTAGTCGAGCACGCCGCGGGAAAGATCCGTGGTCACGCGCGCGCCGCAGCCGTTCCGGCTCGCCCATCCAAGAAGCCAGGCTGGGATGGAAACAAGAGGTCCATGTCCGCCCGCCAGACGGCCCTCGTACGGGATCCGCTGGTCTGCCGTGCCGTGGACCTCCAGCATGGGCCGCGGCAAGCTCGCCGCGTGGCATTCATCGTCGCTGTGGAATTCTGTGTAAAAGGCACCCGAGATGGGCGCAAATGCCGCGAACCGGGGTCCCGCGTCTCGCGAGCAAGCGAGCAGGTTGCAGAAGCCCCCGCCGTTGGAGTGGCCCGTGGCGTACACGCGCGATTCATCGATGCAGAAGTCGTTCTTGATGCGGCTGATGAGGTCCATGGTGAAGGCCACGTCGTTGACCTTGGAGTCGGCGTATGGTGCGCCCTGCCAGCTGCCCTGCATGATGGAAACGTCGTATCAGTACCTCCTTTTTTATTTTTATTATTTTTTTTTTATTTTGTGAATCTTTGTTTTCTTCTTCTTCTCTCCATGTGTGTGTGTGTGTGTTGGTCTCGATGTACAAAGAAGACATGTAGGGCATCTGGGAAGGACGTACATTGAACCCAACAGGATACACAGCAATCATGTTCGGATTCACACTCTCATCCGAGAAGCGCGTCTCGCTCTCAAACTCGACGATATTCTTCCCGTTGCCGTGGAACGCCAGCAGCAACGGCGTTGCTGTGTCAGCGGCGTACTTGGACGGCAGATGCAGCCTGTAGGCGCGGGAATGGCCGTTGCTGTCGAATGTGAACTCGCGCGTCGAGCCCGCAAAGGTGTGCTTGGTGCCGCATCCCTTGGGCTTGCGAGGGCTTTCACGTGCTGGTTGTTGGTGACTGTGCTCGGGAGACGCGATGCCGACGACTTGTTGGACGCAGGAGAGAACGGCCAGGGATGATGTGAGCAGGGAGAAAAGGAGCGTCATCGTATTGATGGCTGTCCTGAAACCAAACAAACCAAACCAAATCAAAAGTGTTTTTTTAAAAATGTATATATGTATATATATATATATATATATATATACATATATATATAACCCCCTTATAAGACTGTGGGCTAAGACCGGAAACCGCAGCAAACAAGAACGGCAATGCTGTGAAAGGCAATGCACAATAGTTGTAGTACAATCTTGTATCTTGTGGAGAAAAGGGAATTGGATCAAACGCGTCTTGCGCAGGCCGAGGCTATATAACAAGTAAGTAGATGATTAGATACAAGCCCATTTATTGTGCGACACACCAGTAACCAGACGAGACACATGATTCGAGGAACACATTCCCCCTCCAAATACAAAATAAAAAGCAAAGACACGAGTAGACTTGAGCTAAAATCTCACCAAGTACGCTTAGGGCCGATTGAGACTGGGGACGGCCACTAGAGTCTTAATATCCATTGTTGCGTGGCCAGGCGCCTCTTCACGCGGCGCAGAGTTTGCGAAAAAAGACGGGTGGGGAAAAAGGAAAGCGGAAAAGAAAAAGTAAAATAAAAACGGTGAAGATAAAAGAGAGAGTTTTTAAAAAATCTGAAACTAGCGGTAGGCACATATGTATAAGCGGCCGAGTGCTGACCCGTTTTGAACTGACATGCTGACGTCAGGATGTGCCAAGGCATCCATATGTCTTTTTTTTTCTTTGTATATACCTATATAGGTATGTTCCACGACCTGGCTTAAATGGCCGACATCTCGTGAGCCTCAGACCGGGAGATGGTGTCCGCGCTCAGGAGCTGACTAAGATGGGCTTCATATTCTGATGATTTGTAGGATGGACATGGAACCAATGTATGCAGTCTTACCCAATTCCGTTTGCGAGTGACGGCCAAGGAAATACCTAAAATTATCAAACGCCTTTTCAACTCCCTCTTCTCTTCCTCTCCATCTACCATCGGATCCAACCACCGCCTCACAACCCACACCTCTCCGTTCCCAGCCCTTATCCTCCTCACCACTCTCGCATTGCCCACCCCGTCGCCCTGCATCGCAATCATCCCGTCCTCGTCGACAAGCACATCCTTCCCATCCTTTTCGGCGCGAATCTTCGCCAAAGCCACCCAGCAGGAGATGGCGCGACAGGCCGGCGTTGAAGGGCCACGTGGCTGAGCCGACACGACTCATTGTGGTGTTATTCCCGGGCGCGAGAAACACCGTCGTCGTCGTCGTGTTGGCGTCCCGTCCATGATTGCCTCAGCGCGGGAACAGCGCGAGCCGCTGCACGAAGTCGGGGGCAACGGCGGCGAGGATGCTGTGCAGGCCCGTCAGGTCCTCGTCCGAGGAGAGCACGTCGGCCATTGTGGCGGTGCTCTTGTTCCTGTTGCAGTTCCTGTCCCTGTCCCTGTCCTGGTTCTGGTTCTGGTTTGGCAGGGCGATGACGGGAGGGAGAGGACGAGGACGACGAGGACTCGCCGCGACGCACGAGGTTGGCTTGCGGGCCCGGGAGCGGCACGTTGTCCGGGTCGGAGCTCAAGACGCCGGGATTGGTGACGACGGGGCCGTTGCCGGCCACGACGAGCTGGAAGCCCTCGACGGTGGTGAAGGTGCGGTTCGGGAGCGCCTCGACGGCAACAAGCCGAGGCCCCTCGACCGGATCAGACAGGTGCGTGTGCAGCAGCGCGGCAAAGGCGTCGTTGATCGGGGCGAAGACGATGTGGTAGAGCCTGTCGAGCGGGTTGTTGAAGCGCTCCTCCAGATCAGGCGCGGGCTTATCGTGGCCGACGCCGCCTGGGCCAGTGAGATGATATGATGATGATGACGGAGAGGCAGAGAGGGAGGAGGGAAGAGGCAATGTTGGATGTTGGTGAGAATATGCTCGTCTAAAAACGGGAATATACTACACACACGCGCGCACACACACACACACACACACACACACACACAACACACACACACACACAACACAAACCAAGACCAAGAAACCAACTCCAAATAACCCCCCAAACAACCAGATTCGAGAGTCCAAGAGTCCAGGATCACTCCTGATTTATTAGCCGTCGACCTCTTCGCTCGATAACAAAGCTAGTTGTGTGGCGCCTCTGCTAGCACCAGACCACTGACCAGACTGGACTAAACCAGCAGCCTGAACAACATTGTTTCTCTGGCCAAGTCTGGTCTGGACATTATTCATGCCCGTGCCCATGCCCCAGATGGGCGGGCATCGGGAGCCTTGGCGCAGCAACAGTCAGAGGTTCTAAGAGAACAGGGACAAGTTAACGGTAACATGGCAAAGTCACATGGCAAGAAGCCATAGAATCACAAGCAAGATACTATAATACGCACCACTGGCCTATATCCTTTTAAAGAAAGACGAACTATATCCCACTTCTAAAAGGATATAAGCTAGCTGTGCTTATTATAGTATCTTTGCTTATAATTCTACGACCTTTTGCTATATTACCGTCTACTTATCCCTTCTCTCCTGAAGTCTCTCAAGTCGGGCTTTGGCTTGTGGTATTCCCCCTCCTTATCTTGTATCCTCGTGCCATATCGTCGACTGCACCCGAAACTAAACTACACACTTTTCCAGCAACGGCCCTCTACCCAGAAACGGCCATTAACGACTGGTCGCAGCAAAACGCTGGTTCTCTGCGCGGTGCGTAGCTTGCTATTCCAGCGCCTTAACGGGCTGTCTCTATATTATTTGCTTCATTAGCTTTAGGAAAACATACCTACCTGTCAGGAGAGCTAATGGAGTAGGCAGAGCCAGATAAGTAGTGCTTCTGCGCTACTTCTTGTTAAGCTCCTATCTTATATGACCAGAACATAGGATATATTCTATAGAGATAATAAGCATAAAAAACACTGCCGCGTCGTTGTATAACTGCGTATCGTTCCGAATCTAGCACCATATGGACACTTGGAGGGTCTGTTGCCTTGCGTATCGTACTTCTCGACGGACACGGGGAGTCGAGTCCCAAACGCCGACGAGAATCAGCCCGCATATTGTTCTTGGACAGACTACGTACAGTCTTGGAAATATGACGTCAGGGAAGCCCGGACGAAAGAATAATCGGGTGTGGTCGGGCGTTGGACGTGAGACGCGAGACGCGAGACGGGAGAAGGAGGACAGAAGACGGACGACGGACGACGGACGACGGAAGACGGAAGACGGAAGAAGAGGTGTCCGTGGCCGGTGAGCGCCAAGCTGTGCATGTCATGTCAGCAGCAACCACGACGCGGGTCCTGGATTGGATTGTGCCAATTGGAGCCCGGAGATGCTTGCCCCGCCAGCAGTGGCAGATCCGGCGACATGCTCAAGTGCGTGGGGCGTCTGACACTGACACCACACGTCACGCAGTCTCGGGCTCCGTCTTTGCCCGTCGTGCCCCTGCTCTCGCCTGCACTGGCCTGCTCTGGCCTGCTCTGGCCTGCTCTGGCCGCCTGCTTCTGCGCTGTCCTGTCCTGCCCTGCCCTGCCCCTTCGCCCCCCGTCCTCCGACGCCCGCCCCAGTCCAGGGTCCACGGCCCAGCCAAGGCCCAGCCGCCGTCTGCTTGTTGCTGTCTAGTCTGTCTGTCTGTCTACCCGTAGTCTATCTGCCGCCTGCCGCCTGCCGCAATTGCTCGTGCAATGACCTCCTCGGTGTCCTCTCTGCCTGGCATCGCCACGATCCCCATCCTCGCTCCTCGACCTCGCCTCGACATTCTCTTCGCTCTGCTTCAACTTCGCGACGACCTGCGACCCTGCGACACATCCTCGAGACTTCCCAAAGGACGTCCCCCAGCCTTGCACCACACCGGCGCTTTCCACACTCCTCTCCCTGACATGCTGCACGCTCCGCACCCCATACAAAACCCCCACGCACCGCACCGCATGACGCAGAATGGCCACATCGTCGCAGCCCCTGCCGCAACCTCGGTAGTCGTGCGTCCTCTTCCAGACATTTGTTTCGCTCTGCGCCGCAAGGTTCTCGCCTTTCTGGACCAGCAACACTTTTTCGCCGACGACGACGACGACAGCACGCTGAGGAGCGCACAAACGCAGACCCGCGCATCCATTGACGTCGTCGAAGAGGCCTTGCGTCGGTACGGGTAAGTTGATGGATGCCTTGTGTTTTACATTGTGGCCGGCGCCGTGGTATGCCTGCCTGGTTGGCTTGCCTTTTGTTTCCCCGTTTCTTTCCAGTCATTCTCGCACGCTTTTTTTTATTGCTTTTCGCGAGCAACAACAACAACTCTTCAAATGCTGACCGTGCTTCCGTCCTCAGCCCCGCAGAGCTCTCCTTGTCCTACAATGGCGGCAAAGACTGCCTCGTCCTACTCGTTCTCATCCTCGCCTCTTTACCAGCCATCTACGACTCTCCTGCCGCCGCCGCCGCCACCACCGCGACCACCACGATTCCCACATCCAACGGCATCGATGCCTGCGCACACAACAACAGCAACAACAAGAACCCGCCGCCAACGCTCCAAGCCATCTACATCGCGCCTCCGGATCCGTTCCCCGAAGTCGAGGAATTTGTCACGGGCACAACCCAGGAATATCATCTAGACCTCGCGCGCTACACCCTGCCGATGCGCCACGCCCTCGAGGCATACCAAGCCGACAAGCCTTGTGTCAAGGCCATCTTCATGGGCACACGGCGCACTGATCCGTACTGCGAGTTTCTGACGCCCTTTGCTCCCACGGACAAAGATTGGCCGCAGTTCATGCGGATCAATCCTATACTCGACTGGCATTATGTCGATATCTGGACTGTAAGCTATTTGTCGCCTACGTCATACACGCACTCACTCACGAAATCACGCACTCACGCACTCACGCACTCACACACACTCCAAAATGATTTTGCTTCTCTTTCTTTTCTTTCTCTTCTTTTTTTTTCCCTTTGTTCTTCTTTTCTAACTCCGTACAGTTCATTCGATGTCTCAATGTCCCATTCTGCAGCCTGTACCAGCAAGGATACTCCTCTCTCGGCGGCGTAACCAACACGCGCCCCAACCCAGCCCTGGCCATGGACGACCAAGGAACCAAGTTCCGTCCAGCCTACGAACTCGTACGCGATGACGAAGAACGACTTGGACGAGATAGATGATTTGCGTCTGCTTTAAAAGTCGACACGACAAACATACCCAAGCAAGCGTCAACCCAAGCAAGCGTCAGCCTGAAACAGACGTGCCGTTGGCCCGAGTCACGTAGATTTCTCATTTCCGCAGCACGACCGTTATCGGTGCAGCGAGCGGGTAGCTACGATAAATAGACTTTTTTTTTTTTCGCACTATTTCGGGACGTTTGTACTCGAATGTCTTGGCGTGTTTTCATTCTTTCTATAAGCTATGTTTCTATAAGCTTTGTTTCTATAAGACATCTTTCTATATGCTATGTTTATATGCTATGCTTCTTTAAGCTATCTTCTATATGCTATGTTTATATGCTATGCTTCTATAAGCCATCTTTTTATATCCTATATTTATATATGCTATGTTCTTTAAGCCATCTTCTATATGCTATGTTTATATGCTATGCTTCTATATACTATATTTATATATGCTATTTTTCTATATGCTATATTTCTGAATGGATGAATACGTGCAATGCCATTACTTAGACCATGAAGTACGGCCGACGCTTTCTCATCCAAACTGCTCTCGTACATGCAGATCAGATCGGGCAGTCATTCTCGTCAACGTCAACGTCAACGTCAGGGGAGAGAAATGTCATGTGGCAGACGCAGTCTCGCGCGAAACCAACTACATCCCTTCATTTTCAGCCAACTCATATATGCATTTATAGCTGTTTCCTTTCCTTTTCTTTCTTTCCTGTTCTGTTTTCTTTTGAGATGGGAAGAAAAATAAAATAAAAAAAATAAATCAACACAGATGAGTGGGATCATCTCCAAACCATCACTTGGTGTTTAAACAAAATTGCCCGCAAAGTCGTCTGCCCCGCTCACTAGGCTCAACTCCCCTCCGTCTCCTGCTCCGCGGGCAACGACAAAACAGGCACGTCCCGATCAAGAGCATACATGGCCTCCTCCCTCGCGTCGTAGTGTCGAAAGAGAGCAAAAAAAGCACATCCGGTAAGGAACGCCGTGACGCCAACGCCAGTGTACATCCACACGAATTTGGGGTCCTTGGCAACGGGAACAAGACCCTCGGAAATGGCCGAGCCAAAAGCGCTGGTGAAGAGGTATAGGCTCTGCACAAAGGACTTCATGCTGGGTGGAGCCTTGGTGTAGGCATATTCGAGACCCGTGACGGAGATGAAGATTTCGGCGAGTCCAACGAAGACATAAGCAGGCGTCTGGATGGCGACGTGTACGTCGTTCGGTAGGATTGTCTTGCCGTCTGGAAGAGTGCCCGCCGCACAGCCGCGCGGATTGTCGTAGCAGGGGCCGGCGCTGTAGATGAGGTGCTGCACAATGGCGGCGTATATCAGGCAGAGAGCGGCAAAGAAGAAGCCAATGGTGATTCGCGCAATGGGACGCAGTTCGATGCCGCGCCGTCGCAGAATCGGATACACAATCTTTTCCAAGACGGGGGTGAAGATGAGAATGGAGAGGGGGTCAAAATTCTGCATGAAGTCATTGGGCATGCCCCCGACCTGCATCTGCCCGGCCTGGGTAACAAAGTTGCTGGAAAACTGTCCGTAGCACACCCAGAAGACGGGATAAAAGAGGAAAACCTTACAGGCCATGAGCGCACGCTTCAGTTCCTCGACGAAATGATCGTCCCAGCTGAGGTCGCTGGATTTGCCGTTCTGCGCTCGCCAGGACGGCTTGGCAGCGTCCATATTGCGGTTCGTAACCATCATACCAATTGCTTTGAAGGCATCCGTGATGACTTGACCTTGTGGTGGCCGAATGATATAGGACTTGCGCTGAAGTATGAGGATGGCGATGCCAACGTTGAACACGCAAAAGCACAAGAGAAAAGCAGTCCAAAATCCCTTGTACAGCTCCATGAATGGGGTGGCCATCAGGGCAAGGGCTCCGACATTGATACACCAGTAGAACACCATATAGATGCGCTGATAGGTAATGGCGGGGTCGATGATGACGCGTTCACCGTTGGACTCGGTCCTGATGGCCATTGTTCGCCGCTGGTACTGGTCGGCAATGAGCGGTGCAATATTCGACTTGATGCCGCCGGTACCGAACCCGATGACGATGATGGCCGTGATGTATCCACCCAGACCTGCGCCGTTCTCAATGGCAACCGGAAGCGATGTGGTCCACAGAATGGCGAGTCCAAGCCAGTATATGCCGCAGAAGATGAGAATTGTCTTGTACTTTCCGAGATACTGATCCGAAATGATGGCGCCGAGGATCGGCGTTACATAACTAAGCCACTGGAAGAACGTGTTCAGTCCGAAAGCAGCCTGAGATCCAAGCCCCAGGCCCCTGGGACCATCGCGACCATCTTTGCTGTAGCTGATGTAATTCTGAAAGAGTCCCTGTGCACCATAATATGTGAATCTCTCCGTGAGTTCGACAATGGCGATCAAAAAGGCTGAAGCGGGTAGGTTCTCGCCGACACGGCGCAAAGTGCTCTTTTCGTGCTGGTTGGGCTCTCCACCGTCGGGAGTAGGGCCGCCCTCATTGTCTACGAGGGCGAGATGGTGCTTCTCATCGACGGGAGGCTTCTCGATGAGTCCGCCTGATAGATCAGTATCGTGGTTAGGATTCCTGTCCTTGAACTCCCCATGAAGCCTATAATATGTGGAAGGAAATCCGAGTTGAGCATGCCGACATGGTCGCCTTGTGTGGATGAGAGTGGGGAGGAGGAGACTTACTCTGCGGCCGTGTCCTCATGGTTCTGAGCCATGACAGACGGTTACAAACAGGACAACGATGACCGTGGTCTGCGTATTGTGACCTGCTTGTCTCACGTTTGCGACGAGAGAGGGGAGGCAGGGACAGGAAACGGAGAAGGAGAAGAGCCGGACCAGGACCGGGACAACGGGGGGAAGCCGAGATGGTGGGCAATGGGAGGACAGGGAATATATAAACGACACCGGACACGACCTATCATGTCAGGCAGGTCAAGTAGAAGAGGCAAGCATCGAAGTCGCATCTGGATGTCAGCAGTAGCCATGAGCATCGTCCCGGGGAGTCGGAAGCCATTCCGAGCGAGGGAAGGCGCGACCAGATGGCGGCAGGTGACTGCATGTGCAACCAGCCCAGCCGACTCATGATTGGCATTATGTCTGGTCAGGGGATTCGTCGCATTCGGAATAACGAATGACACTAGACGGCGTCGCTGCCATTTGTGGTGTGGAGCACAGCGCGCGCATGCACTGTGCTTGCTCACGGCTCAGCGTCACCGTGTCCAGTGTTTAGACTTCATTGCCCACTGTGGTACTGATTAACTAATGGCTTCCGCGCGCGCAAGCAGGGCCAGGCCGCGTTCTTCCTTTCTTTCTTTCTTTTTTTCGTTTTTTCTTTTTTTTTTCGGGTTTGGCTGTGTTTTTTCCTCTCTTCTTTTTCCTTTTTTGAAAATTCATCGGCCATTAGTGCCACAGCCGCCACCCATGTGCCCGTCGTCTCCCGTCGGCCCCTCTTCCTCCCTGCCGCGAGCCCGGGCACTACCAGACGCCAACATGGTAGCGAAGCCGGGTGGGCTTTGCATGCATGCAGCCGAGGACAAGCCCAAGCAGGAAGGCCAGCCGGGGCGTGCTATCATGCCAAGATGCGAGATGTGGCCAATTCGGTGGAGTGGCAGAGTGGCGGCGATGAGGGCGGGCGGACGTGACGGCAAAGGAAGCAATTCAAAGATAAGGAACTGCAAGCCCTTGCCGGCAGCCGCGTGCGCGCTATCTGCGTCCCATGGTCTGGAATGCGACTTGTGTACTGTATGTATGGTATATGTATGCACACGCACACACGCACCAGACATGACCAAAGGCAGCGGCGTTTTCAAGCCCTTCCCGCCCCCCGGTCTCTCGCACGAGCTCGTAGAAGCCATCGTTTGTTCCCGCGCGGCGGCGCACTCACCTAGCCTGCAGGATCGGCCCCTTGGGGTATGGTGCCATGATTTATAAACGCCACCCGGCGCCATTTCCAAAAAGCCTCTTCCCCTTTGTCGTCTCGAACTTGTCCAAAAAAAAAAAAAAAAAAAAAAAAAAAAAAAAAAAAAAAAAAGTCCACCGTTCTGCTACAGGCGTGCGTCGGACCAGACCTGTAAGGATCTTTTGCCATGGCCATCTTCAGCAAACCTGGTGACACCACCATTCCAACACCGCCAACAACGAATTAATTGGTCGCAAAACGGACAATTCAACAGCTGACTCGAGCAGGCCAGGTTGATCTCGGCACTGAGGAGACGGTTACAAAACAAAGGCTGCTTTTTTTATTTCTATCTATTTCTTGATTTATTTCTTGGGGTTTTTCCTACTCAGGCAGCTGCGCAGGGTACTCGTTCCGATGGGCGGCGACGATAAACACCTCCCCACCATGTAACTTGACAATGTCTCGCGGGCGATCCGCCACCGTCAGTTCCACTAGCCAGCCCCTTGTTGTTTCTGGGGGGTTTTATTTTTTTTTATTTTTTTTTTTTTTTTAAAAAAAAACAGGGTTCTCTCCAAGAGCAAAAAAAGGTGTGGAGATGTTCTCGTTGCTCCGATTCGACTTATTTCCACACAGCCTCTCCCGAGGTCCAGCCAAGTCCGGCACCCACCCAGAAAAGGCAGAAGGCGTGGCGAATGCCGCTTCGCGACGCCGGGTCTGTTGGGCTCGTCGGTGTCCGGACTCACGCGCCAGGGAACAAATATCTCTACAAGGTCCATCGACTGCGGGATCCGCGCAAAACGTCGCTTTCCAACACATCTACTGCACGCAAGACGTGGAAAGTCCTGAAAAATCCATTCGATCTTTGTTGACGGTGATGTCGCTCGCCTGTCTCAAGCGAGCCTGTAACACTGTTTTGGTCGCGATTTATCAATCCGAAATGGTGTCATTTGTCCAACAAGACGACTTGTCCAAGATCTGCTCCTACAGAAAAATCCTCACAGCCTTTCTCCCTTGTAAATCGCAACAATACGCACTAATGCCGTCATGACGACTGCTTGCTTTGCTCACGCCATCATCCATCAGCGCTCTGTAAAACGTAATCAATGTGTTCTACTGTTTTCTTGCTTCCTTTGGCATGTTGTATATGGCGTGG
This sequence comes from Claviceps maximensis, assembly GCA_018360255.1. Taxonomy (NCBI): domain Eukaryota; kingdom Fungi; phylum Ascomycota; class Sordariomycetes; order Hypocreales; family Clavicipitaceae; genus Claviceps; species Claviceps maximensis. Next base: position 89,853 of record SRPZ01000090.1, read on the forward strand.
ATTCCACAGGCGCTCTTCTGTGCCTTATCGGACGCGAATATGTATTATATTTAACGCCAGGGAGTCCTACAACTGGGCAAAGGACGATCGGACGGAAATAGAGCTGAAGCGCGAGTCTGGTACAGGGTAAGTTTGTCCATTTTGTCGCCATCTCCATCTTCCTTGCGTCCTGGAAACGCCTTTTCGTTGTAGTGGGAAAGTGTATCTTGGCATTACACCTCCGGGGAAGGAAAAAAAAAGGAAAAATTGCCAGAAACCGATTCTTGGCATCGCGACCAACGTAAATAGCAGGACTACTTTCTCCCCCCCCCCCCCTTTTTTTCGATTCACATGCCATGTCCCGTGTGCGAGCTTGCAAACACCACTAAGCCCAGCAAACATGCACGTAACTGACGAGCAAAACACCGGCTATCGCGGACGCAAAGAACCCACAATGATACTAGTTCTGAATGAACAGGGGGTGTTTTTCTCATGAGGAAGGAGGAGGAGAAGAAAAAGTCCCAATTTCGGTGGCCTGTCTTGAGATGAAAGCGCTGGCAAGACTTGGCGGCCACCATGTCCTCTCGCATGAGCCTGTCGGAGATACGAGTGTCCTTGACTGGCGGAACATGTTTTTCTTTTCTCAAAAGATAGCTGTGTCTTTGCCGGCGGAACATGCTCTTCTTTCCTAAAAAGAGACGCGGTTTTGGAATCGTACATCAGCAGGCCAAGTAGAGCTGATGCGGCAGAGAAGCACAACCTGAAAAGTCATGGATTCGTGTTCCCGGGTACTATTATGCTTAAAAGCAGTTCAACACTCTACGACATCGTGGGCCACGTCGCTGCAGCATGGGAAGGGCCTGACTCAACATGGAATTTTCCTCAAAGTCAATAAGCAAGTACGGGGGATGCGTGCAAAAATGCACATAAGAATTTTGCTTTCGAATTGCATGTCCGCTGTTGTGCCGTGTTTTTATTATCGCCCTTGAGTATTGCGTCGTGGTGCGATTACCCTGCAAAGCGAGGACATCTAGATTCTGTAATTTTATCCTGCGACTGTAATATGGCCATTCCTGACGCATGCCGTATCGTACCGTACCATCTAGGCACAAAATCCCACGGTTGCTCCCTTTGTTCCCCTGGCCTGATCAATCACACATACAGCCCGAACTAGAACACACTCATATGTCGCGTAAGCGAGAGCAGGCCACCTAACTGTCTTTCCTTCATCGACCTGGCTAACCTGAAGGATTCAAACGACGCTCGTTATGATGCGGCCCATACTTTGTAGAACGTTAGTCGCACTTCTCATTGCATGGTCAGATTCGCTTCTGTTTGAGCCGTGCGCCGTGTGACACATGTACACATGCCCGGCTGTCTCACACAAACGACGATATCGGATCTGACATTTGCATGGATCCATCATCTTAGCCCGCTCGGGGCCGTGACCGAGACAGAACAGCCTTCACATCCCAGCTCGACAGGTAGGCAATTGTAACGGACTCCATGGCACGCATGGCAAGACAAGTCTGCCTGCCAAATCCATCACTTCTGCATACAACACTTTTGCCTCGTCTTATTCGCGTCATGAGAGAGCACGTGAGGCAATTTGCAACCCGGAGAAGCAGAGGTGGAAATGTCTGCGGATACGTCCGAAGACCTGCATCTGATACCACTCAGCGAGCGCGACACTCGAGACACTGGCCAGGAACATTGTTTCAACTTCCCCCTCTTCTCTGGCCTCTCAAGGCTGCTGCAAGCTATCATTCATGTGTTTTGGGCCCTCTGCTGTTACTGGCTAACTGGTTCCTTACCGAGACAGCCTGCGGAACTGCCTGCGACGACTTGCAGCTGCGCTTGTGGCACGGAACCTTGGAACCTTGGAACCATGGAACCATGGAATTTTGGAATTTTGGAACAAATGAGTCCTCTTGCTTAGGATCCTGGCCGAGGGCTTTATTGATACGGCTGCCGTGTATCGCGCCCAGGCCGCGCCTCTTCTTGTCGATACCGGCGCCGACGTATCGTGTTGCCAATCGGACAATCCCATTGGTTTCGCCTGGAAATACATACTGCCTGAGCTTACCCCCGTTGTGTCGCTCTTATTTCTCTCATATCATCCACTTCGCCGGCAAAGTTTCAAAAAACAAGTCGTGTAATGTTGATGGCTCGATATCAAAGTAACGCGAATTGAACGCCTGCCAATGCTTGCAAAACAAAAACCTTGCCCAAGAGCGGCGGTCCAGAGTCCAGTCATTCACTGCCCCCAACCATACATACATATTTATGCCTTGCTGGTAATACAGGCATGGCATGATGCTGCTAGAAACTTGCATGTTAAATCCACGTGTACAATGCAACATCGACAACATAAAACAGAGGAGTATCGCCAAACATAGCCGCTTACCCTTAATGCACCCTGACTGGCCAGATATAATAGAAAATAGAGTGCTATTGTGTGCCGTCAAATGTCACGGCTGGACGCCCCGGCGATTTTAATCCCGTTGCCGGGGGCAGAGCACATTTAAGAGCAGGTAGCACTACCTACCCTACCTAGCAGTCGGTTGAAACCCCTCCACCCAAGACTCGGTGAAGGTGCATTCTTAAAGTTTTTGATATCGAAGCACGTACGTAAGGTCTATCAGATCTAGACCAAACGGCAACGTTAGATGTGAAGGGAGAGCTAACCCATCTCATGCTCACACCTGAAATGCAGGCAGCCATAGAAATGAATGGAGGAAGGTGGCTGATGATTTGTTCTGCGTGGATTTCGTAGCGACCGTTCCAAACTTTGCTTCGATAATCCTATTAGTACCGTGTCTCATCATATCGGGAACGACTGGATGGGCGCCACAATGCATACTAGGATCGGCGATGCTCTGAGCAGTGAGCAATGAGCCGTAAGCCCTATCGAATTCGGAGTCGAGTCCGATGTCTAGGGGTCTCCAGTGTCCACCACAACGTACACTCCACGGAATGGATCGCGGAATGGTGAGCCGAAATGGGAGCCTACGGAGTGGCGCCCAAGCACTGGGATGTGGAATTGGCAAGTGGAAGAGCGAAAAGATGCCGTTGCTGAATTGATGGACTATTTCTGGCAGCTCTAAATCTTTTTTTGATGACAGTCCGTGTTCGGGACACCCCTGGGAGGTGCAACACCAATGTTGAGTCGCGGGGCTCTGAAAGTGGCGTGCATTAGTCCACCCGGCTGGCGGCCAATGTATTATCAATGCAGCCACACTGCTTCTTTACTGCTATGCACTGAGAACCGAGTGTTTATTGCGCGGGTAATGCTCCAAGGTCGATCACATACACCATGCCGCGTCTTATGGCACCAAGACGAAGAGACGACCGGCCAAATACATCGTCGGTCAAGAACCTAGACATTGCACAGGAATGTCAGCCTCAGACCACTCAACGCAACAGCACTGAAGCGGACCCCTGATTCTCGATGAGCAATATCCCCAACACACCGATTTGCATACAGCCACATGGTCGCTGGACAAGCAAGTGCATTGCAATCCAAGTACTGGACGGAAGGTAGAACGTTACAGTACTGTATATAATGTCATGCCTGCCGGCATTTCTTTTGTTCTCTGCTAGATAGCCGTGAGGGCTCAATTTTTAGTTGACCTTTCAACTTGAGTATTACCGCCGGCCGGATATACATACATATGTATGTATATATTATGGATATACGCACACACACGGCAATGGGCGAGCGGCAACCGCAACAAAGAGACAGAGCGATCCCGCAACTTAGCTGCGCGCTGTGTCGAGATCGCAAGCTCAAATGCGATAAACTCGATCCTTGCACCAACTGCACCACTTCTGGAGTAACATGTGAGCCCGTGTATCGTCCACGATTGCCAAGAGGTCGTCATGCTCGTCGTTCGCGGAAGAATTCAACCTCGACGTCAACACCACCACCTCAGTCTACCGATCAACGACCCAACGCCATCGACGCCGGGTCAGGGGCTGGCATGTTGCAACCGATCGATAACGCTGAAAATCTGACCATAAGTCTTGATCCTGCATCTTGCCCTGGGCGACTGGAGGCCCTCGTGCAGGACTACGACGTTTTAGAGACGATGGACGACTCGTTACAAGAAGACAAAGAGGACTCTGTAAGTAGTGAGTGACTGAGTGTGGTGATGTGATGTGCACGTTGTTACGTGTGGGATTTTGGAGACCATGATACCGGATTGCACTGACCATCGGCGTTCGTTAGGATGTCATGGATCGGATTCGCAGGCTGGAAAGTCTGATGCAGAAAATTGGATCGTGTGCCAATGGCCAGGCAACAACAGGCTCTGGTCGCGACTGCCTCGAGTATTGCGAGTCGAGCACATGCAGCCGACTGTCACCACAGGCAGGTGGGGCAAGCCAGCTGCATGCATGTGCGCGCTTATGCACGGTGCGTTGAATTGAGTGTTGAAATCGAAATTGGAAATCTGCCTGGGTTCTATTGACGTGCGACATCGTCTCCCAAGTGCTTGCAGTAGAATCAGAGCACGAGAGCAGCAACCACAAGGAACTGGGCAAACTACACTACCCTTGCAGAAAATCAAATGCTGACTGCGGCTTTTCCTTGGGGACACATTTGGGACACAGAATACCAGCTCGTCAAATACCACGAATGTTGCGCAGCTTGTAGCCACAAGTTTGCCTCAGCCCTCGTCGGGTGAGCCCGAACTTTTTGATGGCAATGTCCATCGCGATGAAAGCGGATATGTTGCACAATCGCGCCAATTGTTCTCGCACTTTATGCATGGAGTAAGCATCAGTCAGTGACCCCTGTTTGTCTGCGTAGCAGTACTAACGCATTTACATTTCCTTTGAACTTCACAGGGTAGTACGCGTGGTGAGCATGGAACGTTTCCTCGCGGTGGAGCCTACCGCGAAGAAGCCGATATGGACGACGTGAGACAAGAAGATCACGATAGAGACGAATTGGATCACTTGGACTTGCTGGGCCTAAGCAATCAGAGGGGCATCCGCACTCCAAACTCTGCTGGATTTACTTTCGAGGACAGATCAAGCATGTCACAACTCTGCAAGGTCTATCTACGGAACGTGGACCCCGTCATCAAAATTCTACACAGACCTTCACTTAGCACGTGGATGTTAGATGGTAACGGATATCTGGGCTACCCAGAGGACCACACTTCCATTCAAGCCCTCGAATCGGCCGTTTGTTATGCTGCCGCCAACACTTTAAGTGAAGTACAATGTCAGGCCATGTTTCGTACAAGCAAGCCCACCATGGTCTCAACATACCGCAGAAAGTGTGAAATGGCCTTCGAAAGGGCTGGCTTATTGACCACGCGGTGCATAGTGATTCTTCAGTCTTTTGTTCTTTACCTGGTAAGTCGCGCAATGCTCTTTGCAGAGAACCTTTCAAAGGCGACATGCCATCCTACTGACGAATTTCTTTACCTCATAATAGGTTGGTAGAAGGGCAGAAGAAGAGTGCACTGCAGTTTGGACATTAGTTGCTGTGGCTGTTAAAATTACTGTCGCCATGGGATTAAATCAAGACCAGAGTCAGGAGAGAGCAGCAGAGTCATTCTTTCACCAGCAAATGAGATTGCGATTATGGCTCACTATTTGCCTTCTTGACTTGCAAGCCTCCATTGCACAATTAACGAAGCCACTTATTGGCTATCGAGATGCCAAAGCCGCAGTCTCAAAAGTTCGCCACATCAATGACTTCGACTTCGATTTTTCTACCTCAATGCAAGTTCCTGATAGAGAAGAACTTACCGAGACTACTCTTGCCCTTGTGATGTACCGTACACAAGCAGCAGGGCGGCTTCTGGACATCTCCAAGGTGGCAAAACTTAATGGAGTGCCTGACAGTACAAGTGACATTTCAGCGCCGGCATGGGCCGACTTCCCCAATCCACAGCAGCGCCGCGAGTATATCAGCCAGTTTCAGCATGAAGTCCTGGCTCTTGTACATTTTTGCGACCCTGAATCGTCGCCATATGCTTGGTATACATGGCATAGCACGCAATATCTATTATCAGCCATGCGTCTCTCGCAGTCTATTTCGTGCCAACTGAGTTCAGATGCCCATGCTCCGGCAATACCGTCATCATCGTTACGAGGCAGTAACACAGATCTGCTACGTAACAGCCTACATATACTGTATAAGTCCCAGCTGTTATACTCTGATACGCGCGGAGAAGGGTTTCGATGGCACTCGATAACAATTCCATGGCTGGCGCTGTCAACCGCAATAGCCGAATGCAACACATGCACCGACATTCCTTTAATGCGCCGAATTTGGCCCCTTATAGAAGCATCATATCAGCGATATGCGCCCGTATTCTTGAACAACACCGGAGCAACCACTCCTTGTCCTATAGCCGTAGCAATGAGCCAAGCACGCGAGAAGTTGTCTTCGAGGCTGCAGGCCTGCAATTTGTCCGAGCAGAGTTCCGAGGCCGTTTTTTATGATGGAGGCACGTCCAAGGCTACGACGCAGTCTTTTCCATATACATTTGATATAGGGTCATCGCGAATACCTATTCAGACACCTCTGGAATCAGACCCTCACCTACTGAATGATCAATCGTCAAGCTCTCATGCCTCTCACGATTTCGTTAGCCCGATGTTTGTGCAAAATAAACGCGATCCTGATTTCTTGTCTCTGGAGTATAATACAGAGTTTAGACTGGATATGTGTAATTCGGACATGTGTCAAATATCACCGCCTGAGCAGTTGTGCGAGCCTTTCTGGATGGTTGGAGACATGATGACGGCCTATTCGAATTGGTGGGATGAAGCCATGGTACGAAACAGCGATACGGAGGGAGAATTGAGGGGCTTATATTATGGCTCTAGTCACATCGGATTTTGAGGAGACGTCAAGGTATGCGTCGTAGTTCAGGTAGTCCGAGATCAGCCTTGACCAAAGGTTGTCAGTCATACCATACGGACTATATATATAGAACAACTTCTTTACAATCTTCTCTGTACCAGGCAGGCAGTCTGCAAGCCTCTCCCGTGCTAGAGTAGAGGTCTAGCCTCGCGTGGCAGATTATGGCATCACCGGATTTTGACAAGCGAACTGAATGGGCGTTCATAGCAGGTATCTGAGCGGTGAAGTGGAGATTTATCGATGGCCAAGGAGCTTGGCGAGGGATGCACCTGGATGTGAACCTACGAGTTGTATATGGCTTCAAGTGTGGCTTTCGTGACCAGACAGCCATCGGATTCTATGTGCCAGTTTGCTATTTCCGGGTTCGCGGGCTTAGCAGTAGGACTAGACCAAACTCGCTGACTACATTGACGACACTCGCAGTTTTACATGCAAGCTGAGCCTCATCGCATCAAGGGACTCTAGCCTTGAAAAGAATAAACATGCATGTTTGCCATGATGCAGAACGCTGAGCCCCGTGATGCACTCGTTGTGATAAATTCCTCCTTGTGAACCCTATCCGCCGATATTCTTGACCCCTTACACTGGGGATAGAACGACGCTCGATTTCATCACGTCATGGCCTCAAGTGGTTGGATTCTTCCATGAATCTATGGGCGTTGTATGGCAGAGGGTCCCGCGCGATTCCACATCCTCCTTGATTTATGAAATGTGGCTGAGCGTAACACATTCATACTCGTGCCCGAGTGGATGTCTGCACAAGTATTGGACTTGGTGTATCTTTAATTCCCACGTGGTCCCACCCCCTTATAAGAGTGATGGGCGAATAAAAAGATCACGTAGCGTAGCATGGCAGACTGAGAGCTGACGTATCTGGATGTGTGTGAATGGAATCCTGCGTCAGAGTCTCACCGAGTCATCATCCTGTATCAAGCTTGAACGTTTTCTCCAAATGTAACCACGATGCGAGGATTCCGGTGGAACATTTTTAAGAATTCTCAGCCTTTGTTTTTTTGTCCCCGCCGGGCAGCATGTATACGACATGTTGTATGCATGTGTATGTACATATGCGGCTGTATTTGTGTGACGATGCAGATGGAAGAGGAGCTGGGCACGGGACATGAATGATACCCAACAAAGCCACGCGTCATTGAAGCTTCAAATGAGACCATGTTGGTCATCTCAGGAGACGACTATCAGAATCTAGCGCTGCTGATTAGACCAGGATTCCGTGAGATATCCCATCTAGTCTCACGGAGACGGAAGGAAAGCTGATCATGCAACTCTGGCCACGAAAAAAGGGGGAAAAAAAAAGAAAAAAGAAAACCCATTAGAGCAAAAGAAATGTCGAAAAAAATAAATAAGAAATGACCCGATATCTGATGTGCCTCACGCGAACCAAATAAAAAGACGCAGCACCATCGGTTTTCAGCCGTAGTAACACATCCACAGGCCACGCACATCCGGCCACATCATCAGACCCACGCAGGTCTCACAAACCAGGAATGAAAAAAAAAAAGACATATTCCTCCTTGATGTAGATGAAAATGGTACACAAACGCGACTTATCCCCACGCCATCCTCTCCACAAGGTCAGGCCTCGTCGCATCAAGGGTGCGGGAAAAAAAAGGGCCAAAAATGCTGCGCTCCTTACTTTGGAAAGGGGGGGGGGGGGGGGGGGC